>CAEGAF010130265.1:0-20274 GCA_903067075.1 Micropoecilia bifurca
CTTTTCTGACTTTTGTTATTCCAAATAAAAGTCCTGCTCGAGCAGAGAGACGGCAGAACGCTCTGTGATCTACTCAGAGGAGTAGTTTGCTCAGCCTTCTCCTTTTGCAAAATTCATATACGTTGTCTGTTGTTCTTTTAATGTAGAAAATACCTATCACGTTACTTGACCACAACAGTTTGTTGCAGAGTGCCAACAAGAAAAAGAACCATCTATCCATCCATTTTCTTACACCCTTGTCCCTTGGTGGGGTCAGGAGGTGCTGGTGCCTCTCCAGCTAATGTTCTGGGCGAGAGGCGGGATTCACCCTGGACAGGTCGCTAGTCTGTCGCAGAAAAAAAAGAACAAATGCAAGAATACAAGCAGAGGACAAAAGAAGGTGTGTCAAACACACAATCTTCAACAGCTGAATGTCACCTAAAAGTTATCTCTTTAAAGCATTGTCCTGAAATGTATTACCTAATGTATCATTTTAATTTATTACTTTAGGTAATAGATTTAAATTAACAAGGCTATTTATTAATCACCTTGTTGGAGCTTAAACGGTCAAGTTGAGTTGTCTGGGATGTTTTATAGATTGTACTAAAGAAATAAGGACATGGCGGATATCTATGGCCACTGTAACAAAGCGCCCAGAGATCCCATTTAAAATTGATTCTTTGCCAAGTTGTCTTTTATATCTGGATAAAACACTTGTTTGTTCCAGTTTAGGAGCCATTGACTCATATGCCAATGATTCATAGGTCAGGGTTGGGTGGATAAAAAAAATCAAACATGTTTCTGAGAGCAAGAAAGAATCAGATTTTAAAGAAAAACTGAATGACTTTGAGTCCTTGCTTTACATCAATTTTTAGGGATTACTAAAAAATAATTAAAAGTAATACATAGTCCTACCAATTCTAATTTTTTTTTATCAGTATTTATACTTTACATTTTTTGGCAAAGCTTCAGATAAAAAATAAAATCCGAGTTATTCCCCACAATCATCTTTCTTTCAGCAACAAGCATTGCTTGCAGGATTTATATCATAGTTCTACCATTTCTAAGGTCATTTGCATTTGGTGTTTAACCATTTTAGAGAGCAACAAGCTATTTAAAGTTAAACTAATCTGACTGTTACTGTTACTGATTCCAAAACTTAAAGATTTTGGAAAAAGGTAAGTAAAATCTATTGGAAACATTAACTGATACTGTAAGATTATTTGTCATCTTAATTTGGAGTCCTGTTAGCATGAATGTCATCTGTTCTGAGAAATAAAATAATTTTAACTGTATTTCTCAGGAGACATTAACAGCAGTACTTTCTGGGTACTAAGACATCATCGCAATCACAAAACATGACTTTCTAAGTTGCCCTATGAGTGTGAGTGTCCTGTATCCTGTATCTGTTCTTCAACTCTCTGTGATTTTCGGTGATGGCCTGATAACCTTTCCGGGGTTTATCCTACTCCTCACCAAGTGAGTGAGGAGTAGGATAAACTCACTTACCCTTGCAAGGGTAAGTGAGCATACTCAATTGATGGATGGATTAAATTAATATACCCTTAAGCAATTTGGTAAAGCCCAGATTTTGAAGTCACTGCTGTGCAAACTTCTGATTAAATCACAACATTTCATTTAAATGAAAACCCATTTTGATTTGTATTTTTATTGAATGCATTGTAAGGTAAGACTTTGAACACACTGCTTCTTTGTGTGGCATGGAAAAAAAATCATCAAAGATAAGAAAGAGAAAAATGTGGAGCTTCTTAAGCATATTTTTTTAACATTCATCTGCTCAAAAAAAAATACAACTCTAAACAGGGAATTAAATGTCGAGTTTTCATACGATTCAGGAAGGAGATGGTCCTTCTGTCCCTCAGGTGACATGTTCTAATGTGAAATGTGCAGATTAATCCCACAACCAAAGCAAAAGCCTTAAGATATGGGCTGAAGCTGGTTACAGTGTTTTCATCCACAGCGGAATGAGTCTTGACTTGCATGGGGTGAAAGGTCACTTTCAAACCTGACCTGGTTAGACTGGAACAGGCCAGAATTCCAGCAAACTATTATAAAAAGCTTGGGGAAGGAAATAAAATATGATCTAAAGCTGCAGCTTAAAATGTGGGAAAATGATTTTCTGAATGCACTGTAATGTATGCATGCAAGTTTACATTTCAGTTTCATCATCTACTGAAAATGATTTGAAACATTGATAACACACGGAAATGTGCATAGTTTGAATACTTCTATGGTCATAAATTTCTCATTAGGCTAATTCATATATTCAGCGGCACTATTATAAAATAAATAAAGTGCATAAAATATTACGGTCGTATTGAACAGAACAAACCAGCTACTGATGATGCAACATCTGCAGCTTTATTTTAATAATTCTGTCATTCTTGAGAATAGGGACAAAACAGGTCCTATGTATAAAGCACAAAATTTGAATAAAATATACACAAAATATAATTTTTTTCGAATATCCTACTAAACTAACCTGGATCATGTGAGCAATTTTGTGAAATAAAAGCTTAATTTTGGTATATTGTAAAGATTTTATGGACCTGATGAGCTACAATATGGCCTCCTTCAGAATAACATCATATACATTGGGGTAGTTTGGCTTTTTGTCACCTCCGTCAGATGTCAACTCCATCAGAGTTTTCGTGACTCTTTCAGTGAAATTGTTGTCAAATCTCACTTAAATGTGCAATTAATTCATTTTAATGTATTTTACATAAGTTGCATTACTTCACATATAGCCTACCAACTTTTCATTTTACTCACTAGTTTGTCACCACCTTGAGTTCTGTGTCACTCCGTCATTCAGTGTCAACTCCGTCAGATGGACTTTGTTTTTTTTGTTTTAAATAATATTTATTTTGTTTCTTGAGAAGCGTAAAATGAGTAAAAATATCACTAATAGGGTCATTAAAAATTATTTTTTATTTATTTTTGCTAGATGGTGAAGACAACATTCTAGGTCAGGTCGATTAAAAATGTAATTAAAAAAAAAAAATCGCAACTGGGAGCCTGTACCTTACCATCTTTACATTTCCAAAACATTATTTGTCATATTTGCATACATAAAGTTGAGAAATAACAAAAAAAAAAAAAAATATGGGAAAATGAAAACCCATTTTGTCTCAAGAATCACTGAATTATTTACTGTGTATCTGCGTCAAATACGCAAACAATCCCTTCCAATGTGTTAGTTTGGGGACTATTAGGAGGATGGGCTGCTTCCTGCACTCTCCGGTGAGGCGGGTCCCACGCTGTGACTCCCCTCTGGTGTTTGGATCCTCCATGGTTCTCCCGCTCGTGTTCCTGATACGTGGCTGTTTGGGAGAGCCGCGGTGTGGATCCCCGTCCAGCAGCAGCAGCAGCAGCAGCAGCAGCAGCAGCTGGGAGCCTGCAGGAACTCAGGCTGCTATTCATCAAGGTCTGGATGGCAGGGACACACCGGTGCACACACTGTCGAAACCACAAGGTATGTACATACAAATAAGTCATTGTTCAGGTTGTACTTACTTTTTGGGGGTAGGGAGGTTTTCAACAAGTTTATTTTATGGCAGTAAGTTTGTGAAACTGATGCTAGCTGTGGGAGAGCAGCCGATGTTGGCGTTAAACTTAACGTGGCTACGTGTTTGAGGAGCTAATCTCTTTAGCAAACTGTGTCCCACTGCATTCCTGCGTTTGCTGCTCGCTGCTGTTAGCCTGCTAACTCCGAGCTGCAGACCCCAGCGGCTGGCCACTACATATTGTTAGTCGCAAACCTACTTTATCTCATTTTTGTTGTTGTTGTCACTTTAGCATAATGGCGTCCCAAGTTTTTCCAGCTCAGTTACTGCAGCAGCTCAACTGTTTTTAATCAACATTCACTCCACGTGTTTTCGCTAATTCTCAGACGTGACGTTTCGGAGTTTGTAATATATTAATAAAAGGATAAATCCACGCATCCATTTTACCTCCTATAAGTTAAACTAAAGGTAGTCACCTCAGCTGGTCAGACGCCCTGAAATGGGTAATGGAAATTTCTTTTTTTTTAAATAAATATCTGCCAAGAGGAAGTCGGTCTGGAAGTCTGCGCTTTCTGGAGTTTTCTGTCTGCCTCATGAATCTCTAACAGCAGTCAATTGTATTCATGTTTTGAAGGTAAACCGTCAATATTAGGTTCAAAAGTGTCCTTTACTGCACAGATTGTGTTACTCTGAGTACAGATTAAATAAATAAAATATGCCTTTGTCTATTTGGTTGTTATGGTAACCGACAGAGCAGTGATCTAATCAAAGCTTGGCAGTGTAAACACATATTTGGGTGAGATAATTGGTGCTTCTAGTGGAAAGAATTTTTGGCAAAAGTTAAATGATAAAAAAATATTTGCCCTGTTCCCTCATAACCACTAAGAAGCAGAAATATTACTTGTTCAAGCAGATCTTCTTCAAAGGGAGGTGTTGTAAAATTTTGCAGACTCCCAGCCAGATAACATGTGAACCACTCAATAAATGTTGATTGCCACTATGACTTGTGCTAAATATCAATTACCTGTCAATGTGTAACTTGGATCTGGGAATGTTGTCAACCCCAATTTCACTGAGTTTCTAAAGTTGTTGTTTTATATGCACAGATGTTCACAATAGGAGGATTTACAGTTCAGAGTTTGTGAAAGACTTACAAGCTGTAGGAAGTGCGAAGAAAACATTTACATACCATATCTGCCAAGTTTTAAAAGCGAGAATGCCATTTTGGATTTTTAGATTGAGTTTGGTGGGGAAACCTTTAACTTTACTTCTTGAAACTCCAACTTGTACTGATTATCTCGTTAGGTTATGCAGTTTCAGACTGGGAAATGATAATCATCTATTTAAAAAAAATCATCAGTATAATTAAACTTAACATTTCAACTAATGAAGCAGTGCTAGTGGGAAGAAAAATAAACATTTTTTTTGTTTGTTTTTATGATAAAACTCAACAAAATGTAAAATGAATATCAAGATGATGTTGCTTCTTAAGCTGCATTAGCTCAGGTGATACTTGTGAAATGTTTGAGAATCATTTCCTCCTAGGAATACAACACAATTCACTATTTAAATTGGGGTCAGCTTCTGTTCATAACTATTTAAAATGTCCAAAAAACCAGGTGTAAGTTTATTTGCTCTCTAATTTACTATTATTTCACTCATAACAAACCAGAAAAATCAAGCAAATTCCAGCACAATATGTGAAAATTTATAAAAACATCCCTCAAAATGGAACCTTTTCAAATATGCTTTTACTATTACTATACTATTTAAAAAGTACACTTGAACAGGTTCCATTTCAAGGGATGTTTTTATAACTTTTTACACATTGTGTCATCATATAATGCCCTTCTTAAATAACACTTGAGATTAAATGTTGCATGACAGCCTCTCTTCTTTCCAACCCAAAGCATTTCAAGTGACTGAATGTACAAGTGGATTCAAGCTATTATGAATGTCAATTTAAGAGGTGATGTTGGATTCAAGCTATTATGAATGTCAATTTAAGAGCTGATGTTGGATTCAAGCTATTATGAATGTCAATTTAAGAGCTGAATGATTTTTAATAATTCACAAGTTATGATCGTCCTGCGTTTGGGTCAGTTCTGATCAGTAAGTGATGGATTAACGTATCTGCTTAGCTGGCAGCGTTCCTGCTGTGCTTTCAATTAATTGAAAATCATCATGTGGGTTTCGGTTGTCGTTTTCAGCATTCACAGCAAAAAACAAAGTTCACAATAAGCATATGTTTTTCAGCTATATTAAAAAAATAACACCTCCCATTGAAAGTTGGGGTTATATCTATAATTTTAAATATAGATATAACCTGTTTGTTGTTAAGAGCAAAAAAAGACATTACAAAGTTATAGTAGTTTAGCTTCCTTAAATAAAAACCAATAGGAATGGGACAAGTCAGCTTTTGTTAAATGAAAACTGAAACCTAGAATTTATGTAGTATAAAATTTAACTTCCCTGTTTGACAAAACAGCAGAACCTAATGTGTTAATCTTTTATGAAAGTTTGCACCAGTTTGTGATTTATGCATTCAGTTATATTATATCGCTTATCCTTAATATGTAAAGTGTGCTTGAATTTCTCTGTCAATTAACTATTTTAAAATTTACCTTAAAATTTTTATTATTTTCACAACACTACTAATTCACTTAAAACGGTTTGATGCTAAAACTCTGAAATAGGAAACATTCAGCAGGTGCAGAATGCACACGAGAGACTTCAGTAGAAATGATCAAATCCATTTTTGTTATCATTTTATTCTTTTGTAAACTGGGGATTTGGAGGCAGATTTGGTAGCTGGTTGTTGCAACCAGTTTGATGTAAAAGAGCCACAAAGAAAGCAAAAACATTCTTCAGTGGAAGAGGCTCTTCAAAGACAGAGGAAGACATGTCTTCAATGACAAAACCAGAGACATGCTTGTAGTTTTCTTTGACATTCTCTGAATTCCTCTGAGATTTCATCTGGTTAAAGTAAACTGTGAGCGCTGAGCGTGTACTGCTGGAAAAGCCAGTAGTTTGCTGCAAACAACCTGAACCCTGGCTTGTATGTCATCAGATATCCAGCTGAAGCTATTTTCACTGAAAATATTATCTTTTTCTTCTTTTTCTTTTTTTTTTTTTCTTTTTGCTGCAGCAAACAAGTGGTTTGCATTTTAATGCGATAAAGAGGTCTGGCTCTATTTGTGGACATACACCTGCAGAGCGTTCAAAGCACAGCATCAAGGCGATTGTTGAAACGAAAAACTGCTTTTGCCTTTTTCATGTGCCCAGAATTTCTACTGCAGTCATACATTTTTAAACATCTAAATTGACTAAGAACCACAGTTTAATTCATTTGCAACCTAACAAATTATTTATTTTCTTTTAACTTATTGATTGGTATCTTTTTTTTTTTTGCCTTCAGTGAATGCAGCAGATTTAGACATTTGAAATGGTAATTTATTTGTTTTGATTTTTTTTTGTCATATCTACTCTCTTCTTACAGCATCACAGGCTCCAAGTGTTTTTTGGGCTGAGAGACGGATGAGAGGTGGAAGCTGTTGGAGGCCCAGCTGGGCTGTCACTGCTCTGTTTGTCCCTGCTGCTCTGCTGATGCTCACCTCCAGGGGAGCATCAAGCAGCCAGAAGATGACACAAACCTCTATGGCTCACGCGACGGCTACAGCTGCGGGACTGGGCCCCAGTCTGGCAGATGACCTCGCAGACTTTTTAACCAGTGAACACACGCATGTATGGCTCCTGTCCCTGGTGGGCTCCGTCGCTGTGGGCCTCAGCGGGGTTTTCCCTCTGCTTGTTGTTCCCATTGAAGCAGGAGCTGCCCTCAAAACTGAAGGTAGGTTAAGGAATACATAGTCCTAACTCTGCAGCTTAACCCTGACTCAAAGTATTCAAAACTGCTTTTTTTTCTTTGTTTTTTTTCTCCAACATTAACTCAGATTGAACCATGCTCTTGCCAAACAGGGAAATTCCTTTTTTTATTTTGAAAGCAGAAGTGTTCAGATTCAAATGTAGCAACCTAAAGAAATGTTCCTGTTTTTGTTATCAATTTAATTGCTTAAATATGTTGTAAAATAATCTTCCTGAGACGTTCTGTTGCTTCTCTTTTACTTGTTTGGATGCTGTACACCTGCGTGATTTTAGTTTGCCTTTTTTTAGCATCTGTTGTATGGGTCAGGGAATTATTCAATGTTAGGGATATTTTTTAACATGCAGATCCGGTGGATTTTTGAACTCCTGTTATAAGGAGCCCATATTCCCCCCAAAATATGAAGGATTGTAGCAAGAGTGAGAGGGAACTATGATCAGGTTTACTTCTTCTTTCTATCTTTTTGTAAACAAGGAAACACTGCAAGAAAATGGAGTAAACCGGGCTGCTGGTTCACACATCTGAAAGATGAGAACTCCATGGTTGCAGGAATATAATAACATAATCCAGACATCTAATGTGTCTCTGAACTGGTTGACAGATTCACCACTTTGGAGAATTTGTCAAAAAAGCAGAAGAAGCAGCTTTTTTCAGTTTCTTCTGTTTTGCTGTAGAGCTGATATAAGAAGACATTCGTATCCACTACAATTATTCAGAAATGACAATCTGATAACTCATAAATTTTAATGTTTCCTAATCACAATTATTACTACTATTTTTTTTAAAGGTGTAAGATTCTATAAATAGTAGTTTCTTCTTTTCTTTCTCCCATCCATGTTTTACAGTTGAATAGCTCTGTGATGAATCTCAGTCCCACACTAGAGATGTTTTCTTTCCAGTGGGATCAACAGATGTTTCTGGTGGAAAGCAGGCAGCTGCATCCTAAATTTTCAAGGCTTCCTTTAGCATACAGCTTAAAGTGAACCATCAGCAAAGGCCAAATATGAACGCATCTAAAGTTTTGTATTTAACATCATATTTTTCTTTGGGAATTATTTACTTCTTTGAGACTTTGCTTTTTCATTAATACACATACCATCTATTGCAATCTTCGGTTATTGATTATACTTGATAATTCCTTCTAAACATGAGTTTGCATACAGAAAATATCTACATGAAATAGCTTATACATCCAGTTCAATCCAGACTAGTAACTTCTAAATGTTTCTGATGATCTACTGTACACTTTCCTTGTACTCTGTGACCCGACCAAAGTCACTTGAGGTGAACCAGAGGGCTGAAAGTTTTGACAGGCCCCACCCACGCTAACGTGGCATTCCAGAAGTATTTTAGACCGTGGGCTGAGAAATGCAGCCACGCCCAGGTTAAAGTTTCCGTGAAGTGTTATTATAGGTAATGCATGGTGAGCCAGCGATGCTACTGTGTATTTAAGTGCCTCATAGGTTGAAATGACAACCGCCGGGCTGAAAAGAGACACTAATTTATCACAATCTTTTTTAATGCCGTAAATGCGTATGTTAAGCTCATCATAAACTGTATTTTAAACTGAAACAGCACGGAGGTTGTTGTTAATCATACCTTGACATAATTGGTACCTTGTTTGTTTGCCAGCTGGATGCCAGAAGCTGAAGCAGCTCTTGAGCTTTGCTATTGGTGGTCTCCTTGGTGACGTGTTCCTTCACCTCCTTCCCGAAGCGTGGGCGCTCTCTGGCCCCCCAGGTGGGTCTCAGAGTCACAGCTTTCATAAATATATTCATGCTCTAACAAGGAATCCCTCTTGTAAGAAAAAAAAAAACAAAGACTGGTTCATTAGAGAAAGATAATAGCATTTATACATTCCTTCATTCAGGTCTGTGGCAGTTTTTAGAAGCAGCATATTGGCTGCATCACCAGATCTCTAGTGTACATCTCATGCCCACATATTTACAGTCTGTACTGTCTTTCCAGCTAGTAAACACAATCACTACATGACCCAGGGCTGGTGGGTACTCATTGGTCTGTTTGCCTTCCACCTGCTGGAGAAAATGTTTCCAGATGAAGACAGCCTTGAGGACGGTCTCCCAAATTCAGACCTGAATTTTAACCTGTCTGTAAGTATTTCTCTTGTTGTTTCTTTCTGTCTTGCATGTCGAATCAAGCCTTCGCTTATTTCCTTTTGTTGGCGTGCAGATGCTTCGATGCTTAGTCTGCACATCTGTCAGTTGTGTTTTGACGACTGTCGTATCAGATGACCCGCAGCACACCCGGGAGTTTACAGCAGCAGCTACACATTTGGGAAGAAATCCCTATTGATTTTCTTGCCTGCCTTATAAATGATGCAAAAAGCAAGTGTCTGTTTCATGTTTAGCCTCCTGCTTTCTTAAAAATAAGCAAAGCAGCTTTTCATATTTTTCTTTAGAATAGTATTGCAGATGGATATGGCCAGGATTCTCCTATGTTCTCATTGCCAGTGTTTTGTACTCTTCTATTGTGCCTGGCTGCTCACTCTGTGTGTATATTTACCCAGGTGAATCATCTACTTCAATCCTGTCATCCAGTCAAAGGCTAAAAGCAAAAGAAGTGCATTTATCAAAGAGCCACTTAACCCTCAAAGATACTGTATTTGCAGCTCACGGATTTGAAACAGCTGTTCATATTTGTATTTGGTTTCTCACACAGAGAGGAGATGCCATGTTTAATATACATAAAAGCATGGCCGTATTAATGATTAAAGTATGCAGTTTATGCACATTTTACGCTACGTCTATAAAGTAAAATAGTTGGTTCTAGGTCTGTAAAAAAACAAACAAACAAAAAAAGCCTTGTTCTGTATGTTTGTAGAGGCAGAATACACGTTCCATCATGTCTGTCTAATGCCAGTGAGGGAGAAGATTGGAATCCACGTCTCAGCTCCTCTCCTTGTGTCTATTTTTAGTGCAGGGGATGAAGCAGCTGCTTCAGCCATTTCGCTGTCCACAGGAGAACACCGCTTTTAGGCAGAGGCAACAATAGACATGGGCAGAGATTTACAGCAAAGGGGGAAGCTAACAGTGTGCTCTCCTAAAACGTTGAGCGTTGCAAGAACAGTAACAAGGTGAATATATTTTTGCAGCGAATCATGCCGGTGTTTTTCATCGATGCATCGTTTTTACACGAAACTTGCACAGCACTCTAGATTGGAAATTTAGCTCCCGTCTCTTGGAGGTCATTAATAGCCGTAAAATTCATCATACTTCATTACTTCCTCATGCTTCAGTCACTGAGATGGAGCAAACATTTCCTTGTGGCAACCGGAGGACCGCAGGTTATTTCCTTCTCGCTTTATTTGAGCTTCAGTCCGGATGACAACATAAGTGGTTTCTAAATGATGGAACAGGGAAGTTGGCTATTCTCAGAATAACAGAAATGCTAGCACAAAATAAATGTGATGGCTAAGTCCTTGTAATGCACATCAAAAGCGACCATAAGCAAACTGTGTGCTGCTTTGCAGTATTTAGATTCCCACTGAACTGCAATTTTTATTTGACTGGTTACGCTGGGAGCTTTACGATCCAACTGGGAGGACTTTCTTTCCGAGTTTCTTGCATCTCGTTTGATGAGCGCACGTGTTATAAAAGTTAAGCTTTTTTTTTTTTTTCCTCCACAGTCAAGTTCAGCTTTCGGCGTCAAAGCGGAGGCATCACTCAGAAACGGACACCATGCTGAGTCATGGAAATCCTCCAAGCTACAGAGTCTGCAAGACGGCTCAGAGAAAATTAAGGTAATGCTGACAACCAAAGCATATCCCAGAATATGACGAAAAGTGGGGCAACAGTAGGGATAAACAGTTAACTTTGATGTGGGTTGCTTATATAAGATGCATGTATTTATTAATTATTTCTGCCTGACCAAACAGCAATATGAAAGGACAGGCAATAAAAAAAACTATTTCCCCTCTTACAAATTTCTTAAATATATCAGATCATAAAATAAATTTTTATGTACGAGACGAATAACATCAGTGAATATAAAATTATGTCAAATGATGATTTCTATATTTTAAGAAGAAAAAAGTTGCCAAACCACCTTCCTCTCTATGTGGAGAAGTAAACTCCCACAAAACTCTTAAAATCTATTTGCTGCTTTTTTTTTAAAACAACAGTAGAAAAGTCTTTTTTCCCATGTCACACATGTAGACATGGGAAAAAAGACATTTCTACTGTCACACATGTAGACATGGGAAAAAAGGGTTTTCCCCACTTTTTTGCAGAGTATTTTTAATTCAGCCAGACCACGATTTTTTTTTAAATAAACGGCTTGTGAATCGTATTTAAGTTTCGACTTTAACTAGGCGACTATAAAACTTTCATTCTCTTGCATCATTCAGCGGTGGACTTGAAAATAAACTTTAGATCAGTGTCCTGCTGTATTAACAAAGTTGAAAAGGTCACTGAGTGAAGGCAGCACAAAGCAGCTCCAAACCATCACTCTTACACCTCCATGCTTGACTAGAGTAATTTTTTTTTTGTGTATTTTAAATTTTTTAGTCCACGTAGAGGTAAACACTTTCCAAAAAAAAAAACACTTGTCTCATAATTTTAAAACTTTAGAAATGATTTAATAACTCTTTCCAGAGTGTTAATTATACGTTTCAAAAATATTTTCTTGATTTTATTTTAAGTCAAGGCATGACATGTTACATGTTGGTTTATACATTTTGTTGCCTGCTTCATTTGGTCAGACAGGTTCTGAAACTACAGGCCAGGTAGTAATCAGGCCTGTGGTTGTATAGCCTAGCCTGAGAATGTGGCTAAAGACAATTAATGACAATTAATCCATCATGTAAAAAGACGAGCAACAGTTTTTGTGAGTATTCAAGATAAGTTTACCTGATATTAAAATCACATTTTAGGCTGATTCTTAGCGTGAGGTACTAAAGAGAAAAGGCTCTTTTTCTTCTCTTTAAATAAGACAGTTTTTCATAAATCTGTTACAGACAAGTGGATACCTGAACCTTCTGGCCAACTGCATTGATAACTTCACCCATGGACTGGCAGTAGCTGGGAGCTTCTCAGTGAGCAAGAAGGTAGGATTTTATTTCACAGTGTTTCATCACCCCTGTAAATGTTCCCATTTCAAGCGGTGTCAGCTCAAAAGCTCGCCAGGTTTATTTATTCTATATGCATTTGTGTGTGGGAGAGGCGGCTTCATTACCCTAGGTCAAATAATCCAAAGGAGCTGATGCTGAAAAGTCATAAGTTGGTCATTAGTGCAGAAAATGCACACAAAGAGAAAGACACTAACTAGCTGTGAAAGTTTGGAGAACCTCACTGTGTGTGGAGTAAAAATGTGCTCCAGTCTGAGGGGAAATCGATTCCAATGGCTGACGTGGGAAAAGGTCCAAATTGATCTAATGTAGCAAAATAATAAAAAAAGAAGAAAGGCATTACTGTAAGTTATGTTCATTTGAGCTGTTATAAACCTGGCCATCTAATTATAAAGCTCACCGACTGAGCAATCGAGTTTAAAAACTCAGATATTCATATTCTGTCTGTTTCTTTTTTTTGTGACGCAAGCTTTTTTTAAGAGGTGCATTTTAAACTCCAGAAACATGGATTTGTACCGCTTCAGTAGGTTACCGTGTATCTGCAGTTCTGGGACATGAGTCCAGCTGGAGAGACAGAAGGTTAACAGCATGAAGAATTGATCATTGTGCCAGAAAGGAAGTTGACTAGATATTTCGAACATGCGCATGCGAGACTTTACCAGCATTTTTTTGTTTACTCATGTTGTGTTTGTCACAGTTGTCTTGTTGAAATATGCAAATAAAATAAATTAAACAAAATTATATTTTTTAGTTAAATATAAATAAAGGACTTGCAGCTATTTACTTTCTAAACTCTTATCTTTATTTATGTTTGTTATACTCACTTAAAATAAGCAAATTGCCTTTTGTGTTACAAAATTAGCTAGAAATGGTTTAAGCTAAATGATTTAAATTAACCTTCTACCTTGTTTTACTTTTTTAAACATTTGAGGCATTTTCTCATTATTCTTCTGTTTTACAAGAAATAGACTTTAAACATTTCTGTTGTGTATAAATCACTTTGCTCCTGCCTTTTTTCCTGCCTCCCAGGTTGGATTCCTCACCACCTTTGCTATCCTGCTTCACGAAATCCCTCACGAGGTGAGATTATAACGGCTCTTCAATGTTTTCATTAGGAAATAAGTTGTTTGTATATCTTGGAGCTTTGTAACATATCTGGCTACTGGAGTCTTTGCAAACACAGTTGTTGTTTAGCTTTTTCTGTGTTGAGAGAAATGTCATCCTCCACAGGTGGGAGACTTTGCCATTCTGCTGCGAGCCGGGTTCGATCGCTGGAGTGCCGCCCGGATGCAGCTGTCTACAGCTCTGGTTGGGGTCTTAGGAGCTTGTTTTGCCCTCTGTGCTCAGTCGCCCAAAGGTGCAGGTAGTGGAAGATTATTTTACACTCAGCAAAACATGTTATGAGCTGGGAATCGTGTAAATGTGATTAGTTTACTCATGAAGATTTTCATTGTTTCTGTAGAAAACTCCTCCTGCTGGATTCTGCCTTTCACTGCGGGGGGTTTCCTCTACATTGCCTTGGTTAATGTTGTGCCTGACCTGCTACAGGAGTCCAGTTTAAGGTAAATACCCTGTAGGTCCAAATAAAACAAATCCATCAGGTGTACAGAGATGTCTAAATTTTTTTAATAATCCTTTATTGACTCCTTTATATTTAGCCTTCAAAGAACCAGATTTTATTTGTTATATTAATATTAATATGTGGGTTTTTTTATGCTTTTGCAATGCAGTTTTTCTTTAGATTAAGACCACTTTTGTGTTTTTGTCACACATTTCAGTCCAGTTTCTATTTTGCGATAAATTACTCTTTTACACAGCTGGAGACTTTTGAATTATTCAGCCCCAAAAAAAAGCCTTCTAAATTTTAAAAATGAGCCAGGATTGCACCTTTTTTTTTACTTTTTATTTTTATGCATAAAGGTTTTATCGACTCTCGAGACATTTACTGGGGAATTTTCAGACAGGAAAGTATATTACAAGATTATGCTCTGGAGTATAAGTCACACTTATTTAGGGCTTGTCAAACCTGAGGGAGACCTTTTCCATGTTGATGATCCAGTTCAGTTACCTGCTTTTCAACGTACTCATGGAAACCTTTAATCATGACTTGAAAGTCTGCTGGCAGTTTCTGACTTAACAATGTCCATTCACTAAATCAGGGAGGTCAGGAACGACTCCACTGCGCTCTTTGTTGGTGGAGAGAACCATCCCATGTGAATCTGGGGTTATAGAGCAGCAGTTGTGTTGCATAAAGCAGCAACACTAGGGATTCCCTCCTTCAAAGTCATTTTTATTCATCTTCTTGGCAACTACTCTGGCGAGGAGACATTCTTTAAGTACCTAACTCTGGACTAGTTCCTCCATGTGAGGCCATCTTTCCTTCAGCACATGTTTAGCTTTCCTCTCAGCTGCAGACTGTAATGTTTAACCCTTGACTAATTTCTGTCAGTACGAATTAACATGTAACCATCAGTTTAAAAAATGTGTCTTGTAGAGACCAAAACACACACCAGACTATAAACCACAGGACCAGCCAAACTATGAAAAATAGTGTGATTTATAGTCTGGAAAATATGATAGTTATTTAATGTTTTTAATCAAAAAATGAGTCCACAAACCTGTCTAAATCTGTTTTCTTTGTTTCAGACATTCCTTGTTACAAATACTCCTCATCTTCTGTGGGGTGGGCACCATGGCTTTGCTGTCAGCCATTGTGGAGTGACCGTGGGAGGAGAACACTCTTTTGCCTTAAACACTACTACTGGAGAGGAGCCGTCTTCCCCACCAGCCTCTTATTCACAGAAATATACTGACGAGGAGATTTCTGGCGCCACAGCCAAGGAACACTAAAGCAAATATCTGACGAGGAGCAGCACTTTCTTTAGGGATGACTGAAAGGAAGACTGTCGTGATCAGAAGACAGGTCTCTAGTACTTGGACACTTTGAAATGTGCTGTACTTAATTATCCAGAATCAGAAAAAGATCTGTTTGGAAATCTGTTACCAAATAGTTTTTTTAAGGCAATCATGATGCTTTGCACATACAGTTAGAGCCAGGTACGCGCGATGTACAATCTCATAACTAACATAAATACTCTGGTTCACTGTTTCTAGCAGAGCAGAAGTTCATCTGGTGGATTTTTTAGATGTTGTTCTGTTAGAACTGTTAGCTATCAGTTTTTATGTAGCTTCTGAATATTTATTGAAATTGAAAACTGTTTAATCACTCCCGCTTGTCTTGTGTTGTATTATTTTCTACCAAAAAACTTTTATCTGTTTGCCTTTCACATACAGTGTAACCTGCATATTTTGAGCTTGAGCTCCTCACACAGCATTCATCATGAAGAACTGCTTGTAGTAACATTTAATGACAATACATTGATGTTATTTGCTAAAACTAAAATTTCATTTAATTTTTGTTGCCAGCTATTTCTGGGAGATGAAAGATAGCTTTTAGAAAGTTGAAAATGGGGGATAATACATGTTTTGAAATACTTTTGAGGAAATAAACATTAAATTATAGACAACTGTTTCAAAGGGATTGGTTTTTATATTTTGAGGAACATATGATGCAAATCACTGCAGGGTTCACAGTTTTAAAAATGTGAAATTGGGAGGGGGGAAACCAAAAACGTTTAAAGGCCCAGATAAAATAATAAAAGCAAGATCTCTTTCTGACTTTATTAAACTTTCCATCCACATTTCATTCAATTCATTCATCTGTTATTTTATCCATCAGTCATTGAGCTGTGTATTCATTCATGTTTCTCAATCTCTCATCAGATGTTCTTCCATGTTTTTTTTTTTTTTTTTCCAGCCATCCATTTAACAAGATGTTTTTGTGGCTTTTAGTTATGAAGCCTGAAAATTGATAGAGTATCATAGTAAACATTTGTATTTATAGCTGAAAGCCCCTCTGAAAATACTAATAACTGGAAAAGCATGGAATTTCAGCATTAGTATTTTGGGACCCAACATTTAGGTAAAATTCATTGTACTGATGATGGAACTTAAGTCTAGTATTTATTGATTGGTTCCTTTCTGTATACATTTTGCATGTTCCTGCTTTGCATACAAGCACACCAGCTTTCTCCCACCACCCACGGTGTTAGCAGCTCACTCAAAATTGCCCAGAGGTGCAAGTGTGTGTTTGTGAGGTTATTTGCCCTGTAATAGACTGGTGACCTGTCCAGGCTCTGGGTTGTCTCTTTCCTGTTTATAACTTAAGATAAGCAGTGTCTCCTTTTACTCTAGAATGACTGAGTTTGGAAAAATATGTGGTTGGATTTGTATAAAGACACACAGGGCTAGCTCAAGGTGTCACATGGACCTTTCTGCATTAACATGTTCACTGTTAGAATAATCCTACTGCAAAGGGTGATAAATCGTCCTATGGAAGCAGAGGGGAGGGGGCAATGACTCTGTGTTCACACATTTCCAATTTCAGCAGTGTATCTGGCAAGCTTATAATGCCATAACGACTCAGCAGCAGGTCGCCTTCCTTAGTCATCAGGCTTTGAGCAGCTTAATGTCTGTGGGAGCCTTCTTCAGTCACAGCGCATAAAAACAACTATCACCGCTTGCACTGCAGTGGAAGACCTAGAGCAGAAAACCGTAAGCACGGAGGCAGATGGTACGTTCCCGTTCTTATGTCACCAGTTACTCTAAGAATTAAAAGTCCTGGATTCAGATTTACATCGATGTAATACAGGCACACAGTCGGCTTGCGTAAGCCGTGAGCAAAGCATCGACCAGGAGTACGGTAACCATTAAACCCATTTATCTGCAGGATCCTGTAGGTTTCTGCAAACATGAACACTTGTAACCATACCACAAAGACATGAACATACAGAGAATTACCTCTCCAGATACCAACTGACTCACTGTTCAGATTGAAGGATGGATGAGTCAACTTTTGGTAAAATATATTTGCTTAAATTCATAAGATAACAGTTTAAGCTAGTTATTTCAGTTATATTACACCAAATCAGACAAGATATGAGAGGAGGGTTGATAAAGGTTAACCTTTGCAAAATAACGCTAAGAAGATAAACATTTAAAATCCACCAAACTATCTGAACTGACTGCACCTGGCTGGCTGCCTGCCACTGAAGTTCTGTAAACAGCTCTTGTTACAATCCCATAAAAAAACTTTGGTGTCTCTTGAACTGTTTCACATTTTCTGCTATTACAAACTTCAATCTATTTATTGGAATCATGTGTACACAGTGCATAACTTAAAGTGAAAGGAAAACAATGTCCACAAATATAAAAATAAGTGGAAAGAAATTTCTTAAAGTGTTACTTTACTTGGCCTTTTGATCAAATGAAGCCACAAGTCATCTGCGGTAACCTTTTACCAACCCTATCTGCAGTTCCTCTAGAGTTCCCATGAGTCTCTTGTTTCTGAGTTACATGGGTGTCTACGTCTAGTAGGTAGGAAGTCGCACTGTACTCTTCCTGTAAGTTGACCTGTGCTGTGTGATACATTCAATGCTTGGATATTGTTTATAAAACAATACCACAATACCCTGCTTCAAAACATTCTAAAACATTTAAATCACATGTCTTGTGACAGCATGTAGTGAATATATATATTCTTCATAATGTCAAATGTTTTTCTCCGCCTCCTTTGCAAAGTGGCTTTATTTTTAAGAATAACTTTCACTCAGGTACATTTACTACTATGCAACTTCTGAAGGTCATTTCCTGCTTGTAAAAGAGGCTGATGCATGCTGAACTTTTCTGATGTTTTCATTTGTAAATAAATTTATAAATAACTTTTCTAATTTTGTTTTCCTTGGTGTTATTATATATGACAAAATATCTTAAAATACTATAAAGTGGTTGGTTGTAAAATGAAAACATGCAAAAAAGAAGAAATTATATTCATTATTTTCAAGAACTTCAGAGATGTAAATATGCAATTGAATGTAAATGTAAATTTGTGATGCCTAATAATGAATCTCTATTCACTTTTTGACAGTATATTTAATGATGGAGGGAAATTGAAAAAAATGGACATTGAAATTAAGAACTTTTTGCAGCACTATTTTTTAACGTCATTTACAGATTCTTGAGACAAACCTGTATTTTCAGACTTTCTGTCATTTAAATTAGATTTTACAAGGCTTTTTACTTCTAATTGGATCAGAAGTTGATCTTTTCCACAATAGCAAATCTTAGCAATAAGGCAAAAGTCAGATGACGTGTGGTATCCCACGGTTCAATTCTGGGGCTGCTTCTATTTAATATCAACATGCTCCCATTAAGATTATAAAAATTAGATAAACTTAATTTATTTGAGAGGTCAATCTAAACAGAGCTGATGGAAAAACTGTGTGCTGGAGGAGCAGCTTGTCAAAGTTGGACATTTTACCTAAAATTTATTGCAGGAGAGAATGCACAATGTGTGCACACATTTTTTTTATTTTTAAAAGCTATGAAAGTTTTTCATATAATTCCACCCTGAAAAAAGAAAGCACAAACTTAGAATGAGAAATGTAGTTACTTTGCTTCTGAAAGGCGTTTTAAATCATACAGTTTTCCCTTTGTTTCCTTCATGAAAATGAAAGGGTTTTTTTTAATACAAAAACGGTGTAAAAATAATCACCACAGATGATTTGAAGGAAATAAATTACATTTGTTTTTCTGCTATTTATTGTGTGACCATTCATTTCCAAAATAGGTTTAAACGTAAAACCACACTTACACATCGGTGTACATTTACAAAAGTGAAAAAGACGCTCATCGACTCATAACTAACAGTTACCACTCCCCCCCCCTCTAAAGGACAACATATTTCTGTCTGCTCCCCATCATCCCTCAGCAACCTGGAGGAGAGACAGCGCAACTACATCACCTCCCCTGCCTCCTCCTCACAGCGTTGGTCGCCATCCATCCCCTCTCCTCCTCCTGTACCATAACAGATGGTGGGAACAACGTTTCATGCACCGGGCACCACAACAATAGACCGCAGCATCCCGTCCACCCCGTTACGGCCTTGCAGCATCATGCTCCCGGCGACGGACCGCAGGAAGCTCTGAGTGCCGTCGTGAACTGTTTCACGCCGGTACCAGCCAAAACCATCACCACCACGGCCACGGAGGAACCTTCTTGCCACTGTTTGGGCTCTCCGCCGAGCGAAGGAAGATGGCCGCTATGAAAATACTAACCAGCGCTGGGCTTTTCTTGGCTTTTTGCGCGCTGGGTCTCCTCGCCATGGCGATCTGCACCGACTACTGGTACGAGACCGACGCCAGGAGACACCGAGAGAGGTGCAAAAACTATGCCAACAAGCGGAACGACCCCGGTTACATCTACATTTCAAATCACGACCTCCCCCTCCAGATGCCTCCAAAAACCGGCCCAGATGCTGCTCCTCTCGTTAGGGGGAAGCGGCACTTTCTGCCCGCGTCGTCTTCAATGGAGTCCCACTGCAGCCGACAGTTCAACTCTACCGTCTCCGGGCTTTGGAGGAAGTGTCACCGGGAAGGATTCGACCTGGAGACCGAGGACCTTATTTACAAAGGTAAACAGAGGGGGGGGAGGGGGGGGGGGGGGTGATGGAGACCTGGAGGCCGTGATTCTCGGCGATGAGCTCACACCTAAGCTGACATGAAGCAGAACAATCCAGACGCATCATACAGTAACGGGTCTCCGCGTTAAAATGTTATACTACTTGGCAATTTTCCTTGTTGTGATCGTCCTCTGTCCGTGGTGCTGAAAGGACAGAATCAGAACCTTTTCCACTGTCTGTCTAGCATGATATATATATATATATATAGATATAGATATAGATA
>CAEGAF010130271.1:0-41320 GCA_903067075.1 Micropoecilia bifurca
ATGTATACACAGAGGCACTCTGACGGGGCTTTGAGTTTCGATTGCTCCCATGTGTGGCGGAGCTGTGCAGAATTCGTCAGTGTTGAAAATATCACACTGCAGAATGTGTTTCATCACTACTTGCACCAAACCGACACACACACACGCAGACACACGCATTCACGTTTTTGCACATATGCATGCCCCATCACCACCACCAACCCCTCCTCCTCCTCCACCCTTTGATCTCACTTCTCACTGATCTTCTCTCCTTCCATGTCAAATATTTAGGCTGTGTTTGGCAGGTTTGACGAAAATTACCATGGAGAAATGATTTTATTTATTTAACTTCCACATCATCAAAAGTCGACGGCTGTAGCTCCGAGCAGATAGGGGTTGATCCAGTTAAAAAAAGAAGAAGAAAAAAAACCAAACAAACAGTAATGCTCAGTGTAATGTTTCACGTGTGACAATGAAGCAGATCTTTGTTGAAGCGTTTCTTAAATTCACACAAGGTGTTTTACTCAAGCAGGCAGAACTTTTGTGGTTAAGGAGACACTTCTGACAACACGCACACAAAACGATGAGTCAGCACTAAATTTCTGGGGGCAAATAGACATTTTATTGCAGACTTTGCATCAAATTAGGAAACTTTTCTTCACTTCAAACGTGGCTTTAGCAGCACAAATCACAAAGCTAAATCTCATATGTAGTGGCAGTGCTCTATCACTATCTGTGCCTTTTAGAAACTCAAAGGTCTGTATTCACTTACTCTGCATTTTTCTTACCATAGATCATGAATCAAATGGGCGTTTGAGTGAAGAGACGGAGGAACTCACAAAGATGGAGCGTGTAGCAGTGGATGTACTTCATATTTCTGACCATGAGTTATTTCGAGATTGGAAGCTGATAAGGGAAATATGTATCCTTCAAAAGAATCACAAAATTAAATTTCATATTATCATAATGATGCATTAAATGAGTCACATTGTCATCTTTGCTTATTTTGTTTAACATATCTCAAAAGTGTTGGTCAAAGTATTTCATAGTTGATCAAAACAACTTGACATCAAAATCTAACATTTATTCAGAAATGTTTTGGAAATATTTCCAATAACCGATTTAGCAGTTTTAATTTTATATTATTTATAAACAGTACATTTCTAATTTTTAAATAAATTTAAAAAAGAAAGCTAGTGTAGTCTGTTTATGTCCTTTTTGCATTTTTTTCAGGCCACATTATGTTTCTGTCGTACATAAGGTCTCAAATAAAAGAACATTTAAAGACAAATTGATTCATACTATCGACAAAAATAAATTATTTCAAAACATACCTGGTTTGTTTGTTACAAATTATTTTCAAATTGTATTCATTTATATTGGTAAAAAAAATATTGCTTTGCTTATTCAAAACAATAGAATTGTGATAAATGAAATCAAGAGTAAAATGTGTCACTTTTGTTATTGAATAAATTTACCATAAATACACGTGTAATGTAATCAATTTTTTTTCTATATTGTAATTATTGAATTTTTCAAAGAAAAACACAGATTTTTTTAAAATCCAAAATAATATGTCTACGGAGCAGATAAAATGGCTGAATATGATTTTTTTTTAGCTTTGTACAATTAAAAAGTTTTGAAAGAAAAACATTTAATTGTCACCATTATGATTCTTATTGAAATCAACATAATTAAATATTATTAATTCACATGTAATTTGCACTTTCCATTATCAGGTAATCTTAAAGATCATGCATTTTATCTGCAAAACTGAATTACTAAGCAAGAAATATTTGTATTAAAATTAATGTTCTTTTTTAGATTTAAATTATCAGAAATCAACATGGACAAAAAGCTTTTAATGTTTAATAGCTTTTTTGCTTAAAAACATACTTTTCATAAGACATTTCTGACATATTATAATTCTTTCCTTTACTCCAATGTCAAACTAAATATTAAATCAGCAATAAAAAGGGACATTGAGATAAAACTGAAAAAAAAACATAAAACAAAACCTTTTGATAGCCTGTCATTTTTTAATTGATGACCGTCTTTTTATCCAATGTTTAGTTAAAACTGCTAAACTCCTGACCCAGTAGCATAAACCCAGAAATAACTCAGCTGTTATAGTTTGTATTTCGGCTCTATTATTTGTAACACTGAGTGTAAGAATATCTAAAAGTAGTATTGTTTTCTTAGAGTGAACATAAAGATTGAGGTTACACCTTTGAAATGATTGGTGCTTTAACAATTTTTATAGTGTCAAGTTATGATGTAGAGTAAGAAAATAATAATGAAGAAATAGTAAATACATTCTTTAAAGTACCTTTGTTATGTAGTGAAATGACAACGATGCTTGCCACTTTAAAGCAGACACCAAAATTGATGGCACTGATGCTTAAATGTGCATATTTTACCTTTTCGAAAGGCTTGACCAAGCTGATACGTTCATTTGACTTATAGGTATTGTAAGCCACCAGAACCAGTCCCACTTTTGATGGATGGGGTTTGCCTTGAGGAATGGACATGAATCTCAGCAGTAAGAAATGTCAAACTTATTGACATAAGTCACATAAGAGACACGCAGTTTCAGCTGCAACTGAAGTGTTGACTTTGTACAAATCCACTAACAGGCTTTTTATCCGGATTGTTTCTTTTGTTTTGTACTTTGATTATTTAATGATTAAAAATGTTCCACCTTCAACACAAATCATGTTGGACCGATCAATGATATGCATCCCCACACTTTTCAAATTTTTAGTTGTATTTGTTTTTTGTTTTCCTTCCACTTCACAATTGTGCTGTACATTGTGTATGTCCATAATATAAAATCCCAATGAAATACTTTGGAGTTTGTGGTTGTAAAGTGACAAATGTGAAAACATTTGAGGGGTCTGGAAGGTTTCGATGCAATTGTGCTTCCTTGAATATTTGAATCCAAATTTCCAGTAAGGATCCATGAAGCGTTCAAGCCGCTTTAACAAATGATTAATGCAATGTGTGTTTGTGTATCTGCGGTTCATGTGCAACTTTCTGCAGCATGGTTACTTGTGCACAGCTTAGACAAATGTTCCTGATACCTCATATATCACAAGTCTCAGTACTGTATTATCCCATGAGTGCACTTCTGCAGACAGTGCAGAAACAATAAAGACAGCCGGTTTACACACATGCACACGCACATGCAGACAGGCAGCCACAAACACAAGAAGAAACCCCCCGTCTCCTGCCCCTCCCATGAACAGACACTCATGCAAAAACACACAGAAAGGAACAGGTGCATGTTGAAAAAGCCAGCTGCCAGCCCTTCTTTGAAACATCTACATTTCATCAGGCATGGCGGAGTCGGTGGTGGCAGCGGGCAGCAGCAGCACAGGTGACACCAAGCCCAGTGGGCAACGAGATTAAGAGACCGGGAGGAGGTTTAACATAGACTGTCATCTCAGGTCAGATTTGCATTTTCCTTTTATTGTTAAAGGTTAGGATTTCCAGAGGCTAAGCTCATCTGATAAATGCCAAAAGGGACCTTCCACCCTCAAGGACAGCTTACTCGAGCATTTGATGGCGACATCATGTGTGAAGTGAGTTAAAAGGACGGAGGGAAGATTTCAGCCCATTTGGATCAGCGTTATCGGTGCCCAGTCGGTGTCCTCTGCTCCTGTATCGCTGGCTTTTCTTTTTTTTCTCACTCTTTTTCTGCCTTTCTTTCTCATTGCCTGTAGCTTCCTCGTTGTCATTCCATCTCTGTTGCCTTTTTTCCTACATCCTCTGCTGCTGCTGTCACCCTCATTTGGGCTATCTCTGTTTCCCTGATGCTGTCGTTCCCTTTCCTTTCGCTCGGCCAGTACGAGAGTCATGATACATTAACCTCTGACCCTCTGCAGGAGGTGGCACCAATTGGCTTGTAATTGCTATCAATGCAGCATGTGTGTGCGTGTGTGTGTGTGTGGTGAGCTGAGCATGTTTTTTTTTCTCCCCTATTTGGGAAATGTGATGAATATCTGGCTGAGTTTGGGCCGACAGAAAATGTAATCATTTCACCACATTTTGGGTTGTGATGGTGGATTACATGTGTGCAGTAAGAACCACAACAGATGAAAAAAAATATTTCTGCTTCTGTAAGCAAACTGGAGCTTACTTACTCACTCCATATTCACAAAATTATCCAAAATGTTATCACACACACGCACACACACACACACACTCACAGAGACAGAGAGGGAGAGAAAGAGAGAGAGAAAACTGGGATCATACAGGCCTTTGCAAAAGAATTCACTCTCCTTGAAGTTTTCCTCATTTTTTCATGCTAAACTAACTTCAGAGCAGTTTTGGAAATTTTAAATAATAGATTAATATGACATCTTACATAATTATACAATGGAATAAAATACTTTTAATTTAATTACAAAGAAAAAAATATGTAACTTGTGGTGAACTTGTGAGTTACTCCCATTAACTCTGATCCCTCTAAATAAAACCCAGTCCAACCAACAACGTAACCAAGTGCAGTCAACTTGTGATTTAATCTCAGTGTAAATCAAGCCATTCTGTGAGTTTTGCTAAATAACATCAGTGAACAAACAGCAAAGAAACACAGCAAACAGTTGTTGCTGTAATTGAATTTCATTTGCACAAATAAATCAATAAATCAATAATAAAATAAATCAAGCTCAAACACAAAGAAATGATGCATTTGTTGTGAGAAAGCTAAAGGATTTCCTACCTGTGTTGTAAGTCATATGGGGGGCAATGCAAACATCTGAAAGATGGTTCTCTGGCAAGTAGAGACCAAAATGTAACTGTTTATTTTTTTGCCTAAGTGCACAACATTGTAACTCAGTATCCCTATGTTGAAGAATGGTGGAGGAGGAATCATGCTATGGGATTACTTCAGCAAAGAACAATAGAGCTGACCAGAATTGATGAGAAGCTATACTGAGGTAAATACAGGACAAAATCCTTTATAGGTTGTAAAAGACCTGGGAGGTTTATTTCTCATTTGGACAACAGTCTAAAATTCACTGGAATGGCCTAATTAAAGTTTATAGCTAATGCTAATTCAGATGTTCACAGACAACCTGTGTCTGAGCTGGAGCTACTTTATGAAGGAGAATGGAAATGCATTTCAGATCCTGGATGTGCAAAGCTGATGGAGACATACTATAAAAGACCTGCAGCTATAAATGAACGATGGTTTTGTGTTGACTAGAGAGGAACAAACACACATTTCAAACTTCTCACCTTTTTATAGTAAAACCTTTTTCTTTCTCTCCCACTTCACAAATTGGCACTACTCAATATTGGTCAATCACGTAGAATCCCAATAAAATGCATCCAGGTTTGCGTTTCCAGCATAACATAAACATGTGAAAAGGTTTAATTAGCAAATAAATAAATAAATGTGAAGCACTGTAAGTATCTCTAAATGGTACCTGACCGGGGCAAGTGTGTGTGTGTGTTACCTTTCTTAATCGGGCTTTGAACTGAAATATGTCCATGTCTGTGTGTGAGTTCTATTTTCACTTGTGTGCACAGCAAAGACTCTGACTCCCAGCAGTCCTTTGTCACACTGACTGACTGCTGAAAGGCTGAAAGCAGGAAAACCATTTCAGACTGCGGAACTAAACGATGGCAGGTACTCACCTCTCCTCCACTCGCCACAATAACACCATACAGACCAGTCATCAGCAGCCCTGTCATCTCCATCTGTAAATGCACTTCACAAAGCTCCCTCAGTCTCCCCTTCTCCTTTGACTGCCAGTCAAGCCTGTTTTGCCGTCTCGTAAACCCAGTTGGTCTTCATACAGGAGGGAAAAATAGTGCCACATCCAGAGGAAATATAAATCTGTTTGGAGTTTGTTTGTTTTTTTTTTTCATTTTAGCCAGACGTGCTCAAGAGATGACCACTCCAGTGTGAATAATCTGTTTTTAAATATGAGAGCTAATAATACAGTTCTTCAAATAACAAGCCACACGAAAGTGAAAATGTACTATTCAGGCTGAAGGTCAGCACATGGTTCAAAAATCAGATGTAACACTTGGATTGTCTGTATTGTCCTTTATGTTCTTTGGATAAAAATTTTTTACAATTTTAACAACAAATCCTCTTATTAAACAGATAAACTTACATAAGCAAAACCAAACCAGACAACCAGCCAGATGTTTAGGATCCAAATTATTGAGGTAAGGATTGTGATCTCATCAAATAAATCCTCAAAAATAAGAAAAATACCCTGAAAGTAGCATCTTTTTCAAAGCATTATAATTATCTCAGTATTTTACAAGAGACAGAGATCTTCAATTCAATTCAATGTAATGGAGACTGATTCAGGTTGGAGATGATTATATGTGATTAATCAAACAGAAGATAAACAAAATAAAGCTGTAAGGTAGAATAACACCTATATCTGTAAAAAGAAAAAAAACTTCTTATAACTTTTACAGATTATTTAAAAGGTTATTGTCTATTGTGCAGTTTTCATTTTTTAGATATTTTGGTGAACCTTTAAGTCTCATCTGATGCATTATTTCAGACTCAGAATGTCAAAGTGTCTTAAGTTTTACCATAACTGTATAATTGATCATATGAATAAATCAATGCAGATAACACCAGTTTATTAAAACCAAACCATGCTTTTAGATTGTTTCAGAGTTACTGCTGAGCTTGATTTGCTCTGCTGGTAGAAGAAGATGTCACTTGACTTTAACTTATGACTCAGTCTGACCAACCATAATATTTCTTCTGCTGCTGTTGCTACTCCTTGAGCCTATTGATGAAATTAATGACCAGGGTCACTAAATGAGGTGTCACAATGTGTGGCTCCAGAGGCTCTCAGGAGTGTGCAGGCGTTTACACCAACCAGGAAAAGTCAGCCACCAGAGAGACTGAGAGAAAGGAAAAGAGCTGAGTTGTTTGGTTTTTTTTCTCAAGAAGAGCTAGTAAGAAAATAAGATATCAGACGGAACAAGTTGGATGCAGTAAAAGAAAAGGAGGAAGAGGATGGAGAAAATAGAGGTGTGTGTGTTGAGAAAGAGAGAGAGAGAGAGAGAGAGAGAGAGAGAGCAGGTAAAAGCAGGTCTGGTCCAGGTGGGGTTCAGACAGTCAGTATGTTATTTTAGGAGGGCAGAGGGAGGGAGGATGAGAGAAAGGGATGGATGGAGGGAGGGGAAGATGAATGTAGTTAATTAAGATGAGCAGGCGGAGAAGACAGTGTGGAATTACACAAACACTAATTAGAGTCTTCGTTAGGGGGCACAAAACGAGAGCAGCACATCCATCATCTCAACTCTACATCCCTTCCTTTTTTCCGCTTGCTTTATGCCGCTTCTGTTCTTTTTTTTTGCTTTGCAACCACATTTCCTGCCGCCATCCTCATCCTCGCTGCCCCCCACACTCTCAAATCTTCCTGTGCTGTTCTCTGTCACTTTGTTTACCTCCATCTACTTTCCCCGCCCCCTTCTCAACTCCCTTGTCTTTTTATTGATCCCTTGAGTAGTTGACTAAACAGGTGCAGTTTAACATCTGGAATCATAATTGAAGCAACCTGTGAGCCGTTTTCTCTTCAGTTTGATTTTTTTATTTTCTAAATTTCTGTAATAAGATTTTCCCAGAAAATGTATTCCTGTTACACACAATAATAAACACTATAATCAGCTCTATTTTTATTGTCTCAGTGCAGTCTGCAGTCTGCTCCACTCCTTTGACATAAATTATACACATCAATGAAAAATACTTTCCTCTTTTAGCATCATATTCACGTCTTGTTTCTACTCTCTCTTTCTCTTTCATTCATCTTATTTATTTATATATGTGTATTTCATTAACATTTTCACATTTTGTCAGCTACAAAGTTTGTATTTTACTAGGATTTTAAGCCATAGATAAACAGATAGAAGTGAAGTGATTTTAGCAAATGAAAATCAGAAAAGTACAGCAAGCATTTGTTTTCCACCCTCTTGAGTAAATACTTGGTAGAACTAAATTCACGTACAGTGATGGCTGAAAGTGTCTTAGGGTTTAATGTGTTTCTATAATCTTTCATCCATGTATCCTTCTCATTTCACTCCACAGTTATGTGCCAGCTATCTCTGGTCGTGTGTCACTGTGCCAACAGGCAAGATACTTCACCACAGGTTGACCACTGATCTGAGTATATTGGGAATGTTCCTCCAGTATAAAGAGCTTTGAATGTTTGCTATGTGTCAAAAAACTGCGGCGTAAACTCAGTCCATTTGCCATTTAGCTTGCTTCGGTCTAACATAAAATCCCACTCACTAAAGAGGAGGTCAGCTTCATTGCTGTTGACTGTTGGTTCTGTTCTCCTGAGATCAAAAAGGGCGATTAAATTATGTGGGATGAGAGTGGATGGGTTCAAGCTGGTCTTTGCTTCGTCCACATTCACGGCGAATGCTGCAGTGTAAAACGCGGTCCCTATTCAGTATCTGAAAAGTGGATGTTAGGTATATTTGAAATGTTTGACAAATTGCTATTTTACTGTTACGGGTGAATGTTGTTAAAATATGTAATTGGATTAAGTAATTAATTAATCTGTAGCTGGTCATTGTTTCAGTAAGCTCGAAAGTTAAAGAATTAAGTGAACATTCATCCTTCAAAGTGAGCAGCCGGTCAACTCAGTTTTTTCAGTCTTGGTATCAAACGATGGCTTGATCCAATTTTTAAACAGATTTGGGAAACTGAATCCCATCATTGACCAGTGGACTTCCAGTGAACCAAATGAGGCAAAATGTTACTTTTAAGTTCGTATTAGACTTTATGATTGAACTGGAGTTTGTCCAGTCACTCTTTGTTTTATGTGTTTTGAAAAAGCACAACAGCTTCACTCAGAGAATCCTGTGGAAACTAAATGCCCCAGACCTGCTGTTGTGGTCATTCTAGCCTTTGATTAACCTGAGCAGGAGAGAGTTTAGCATCGCTGACACACTCCCAATGGGTGTTTGCTGTTCTTCAATGCTGCCCTTCATCACTTGTTCTGGTAATATGTATTTGGGAGCGTTTCTAAGCACTGCAGAGCTGCAGAGAGTCTGCAATTCAGAGACGACAGCGTCTCTCCTTTAGACATAAAACTCAATCTTATTGGTTTCATTGTCTGTCCTGCTTGCAGTAGAACTCTTCAGAGTGCTAAAAATATATTTGTTCACTTAAAGTATTTGATTTTAGGAATAAATAAATGGTGTCCTGGTTCCTCACCTGTAGTTGTTTTATCCCATTTAGCATGACATATTTATATCTTCTTCAGCTTTTTTATATTACTTCAGCTTCTTGTGTATTTAAACTATAAATTATCCACAAGATGTAGGAAAAACACAGACTTCGTTTGTGCATCAACAATGATGTAGATTAAAAAACATATTGCAATCAATAAATACAGATAGATCGATTGATAAAATAGGATCAAAATGATAAGGTATAGATTTAAAAATCATCAAACATTCAGCCATTATTAGGTGTTTATGGGAACCATTTCAGAAGAAAGGTCCTCAATGGAGAAGGCATCAACACATGTTTTGGCTTAGACTTGAAAGGAAGGAAATAAAACGCCTCTGTACCTCATGAAACTCTAGAAACAGTAATATGTGTCGGATTAAACAAGTGCATATTAATATGCTCTACGTGCCCCTTGAGTCACATGAAAGATGGACACACACGCTACCTAAACATAGATCATTTATGAATCAGTTACGGTGAACGACAAAGTGAGAAGACTGGACTGCCGTTATCATTTGCAGATGTGCTCTAATGGCAGCCAACACAGCACAGCCAAACATTAATATTGTAAAATCTTTTTTTTCCGCGCTCTCATTCCAGGGCTCCCTGTGAGGATATTTACCGACTCCTCTTCTCCCGACCTGTGAACCGAGCCACGCTCTGTTGCTGCGGGGGTCACCAGCAGAGCAACGCCCCTCCTCGACCGTTTGAAGCTTCACACTCGGGTCAGAGGTCACAGCGCAGTCACAGCTGGAGGCTGCTAACAAGCCACTGTCCACCCACCCGTCTAATCACGATGAACCCAGAACAAATACGGCCTGGAAATGTGGTGACCGCGCTATGCCACGCAAAACAGGAGAAGATTTAAATGTGGGCATTAAAGCGAGCTGTCCACCCATCGTAGCCTTGTGGCGAGACGCAGTGACAATCATGAGGGTTAACTTTTTCTCGGCATGTAAGCAGCCACACAAGGTGTGCTTCTGTTTACTGTCTTTTGTGGATTTTGATTTTTTTTAGGCGTTGAGGTCGGCCATGTTGTCATAGATTTCTGCAGCCCAGATGTGAGGTCATAAGGTAAAACAAGTGCATCTAAATACATTGCATAGTCAAATGTTTATTTTGGTAATTTATTTAGAAAGTCACATTTAATACACATATCTATTTTAATAGATTTCAAATATTTATTCCCAATAATTGTGATGGTTTCAGTTTCCGTTTGATGAAAATTCAATCAAGTGTCTCCAGAAATTACAAATAGATTACATGAGACCAAGAAAAAATATTTTCAATATTAAAATCAGCCTCCTGAGAAGTCTGTTTATGGGCTGAATACTCGGTATCACACAGCGGACAAATATTGCCAAGTCAATATGCAAGATGACTCCTTCCATAGAAGACTGACTGCTGAATTTCAATCAGAAGGTGGTTTAAGGAACAAATACAGCCAGATTAATTCTTATTTTTTATTCATTCTTTCCCTCAAACAGATTTGTTTGTTTTCAAATAAAACTTTAGAGGATAAATTTGTTGAAAATGTTTTCAAATCATTCATCCTGCTCCAACTTTTCCATCATGTAAACCTGCAATTTAAGCAGGGGGTGTGTCCCTTTTGGGAGGACATTGGCATATAAATCTGGTTGAATTTGGCTGAGCAGCAGTGCTGCTTTCTTCATCCCTTTTCCACACATTCAGGACGTTTCTGAAACTAAAGTCTTGTCAAAGGTTCATCCTAAATCCCTTTACCAAGCAAGCAATGGATGAAAGTTCTTCATAACACTTCAGGGGAACGCTTTCATAATTCATGTCCGCCTCACAGGTCTTCGAGGTTGAAGCTCTCTGAGCCATCAGCTGGGCTGCTCTTGCACCAGTGTCCAGTAAGGCCAGCACTGAGAGGATCACCTGCCTGCTCTTGGTCTCGGTAACCTACATTGTGCTGGCCAACACAACAGCAGCATGCTAATTCACTGTGAAACCAGCATAGTGTGTCCCATCACTGCTCCTCCTGTAATCCCTGCAGGTGAGAAAGACAGAGAGAGACGGATTCCTGAGTATCTGACTGAGCAGCACACGGGATGAATAATTGATACGCGGGTTCTCCGTCCCAGTGAAATTTACTGGAGACCAAACACCAACCGTCTCAGAGCCACCTGTGTTTCACACTACCGGACAATATAATGCACGACTCAATTAGTAGCAGCACGCAATGACAGCTATGCCCTGTGTTTATGAAACGGTGATATGTGTGTGTGTGTGTGTGTGTGTGTGTGTGTGTGTGTGTGTGTGTGTGTGTGTGTGTGTGTGTGTGTGTGTGTGTGGGCATTCTAAATACAGGGCTGAATGAAGTGCATTTGTCAAAATAAAGCCAGTTATTAATGTAGGTTGCTACCCCACGTCTCGTTCGCAGCCTGAGGCCTGCAGACTCACATACTGAGAAGAAATAACAGACACACAGTAGCAATAAAAGTGCAAACTAACAGGCTGTTTAGTAAATTTAATACCAGAGGAAATTTTCTCATTTTGTGTCCATAGCAAATTCGTTTTCAGAAGCTGCAGAAACAAACAACGATGCAAACGTGACAGCAAGCTAATGTTCTCTCCGAACAATCCCTCTTTGCTATTCTATTATTCATCGTCCTGTTTTCATGCGCTAACTGTTGTCGACCACCAGCTCTCCCAGCAATGTGATGCTGTCCGTGTGCTTCAGGTCTGTTTGTAAGGGTCGGCAGCTGACCTCCACCCCGTCCCCCAACCCGCAGTCTCAACAAACAAACCAGAGGCAACTGGCGTATACAGATCTGACCTTAAGATTTTAATTGCTCTGTCTTTGAAAAGCCTTGTTGACTGCAGGTGAAACAAGCATTAACATTTCATCAACACTGAACACAGTCATAAAGCAAGCTTTAAAAAAGCAGCAGGTTGGAGGAAAGTGGAGTGAAACAGTCTAAACATATCTATTACAGCCACAAAATTTCTTTGTATTTTATGGAGGGTTTTTTTGTATATTTTTATGGTTTTTTATTGGCTCTAGTGGCCTCCATTTGACAGTAGGCAGACAAGAAGGCGGGTATTGAGAGAGGGGGAAGACATGCGGTAAATGAGGCACGGTTAGGAGTTGAGCTGGCGACAGCCGCGGTGAGGATTCAGTCCTCAGTATGTGGGTTGTGCCTCATCCCCTGCGCCACCATGGCACACCCTATTTTATGGAGTTTTAATGTGGTAAATCAACACAAATTACAGAAAAACTAAAAATGATCAAAATTATCCCCACCCCAATAAGGGACAAGGGTGTAAAGAAAATTGATGGATGGATGGATGGATGGATGGATGGATGGATGGATGGATGGATGGATGGATGGATGGATGGATGGATGGATGGATGATAAACATTTGATACCCCTTTATAAGATAAACAATCGTCTTCAAAAGTCACAGAAAATATTTTATTAATGTTACTTTTCCCTAGGTTTGGCTGTGTTCATGCAAACAGCTTCATAATTGGCCAGGATTTTTTTTCCCTTTAAATCTTGATGTTAAATCTAGATGTGTTCCACTCTTTGTAATTCTTTTTACAAGTACAGTTCCATATTTATATATAAAATTATATATGAAATTGAAAGAGCAAAGCACAAGCAAAAACCTACTAACCATGACTTGCACTTGAACCGACAGGCCAGGTAAAGACCCCTTTTTAATCCTGGTTCCCATGGTAACTTTGGGGGAGATGTCAAGAACGATTAACAGTAAGGCAATAGTCACACACTCCATAAAGAGACACATATGGAAGACTGACAAGACAGGCATTGTTAAGAGAAAGCCAGAGGAAGTTGACGTGGCAGTTTGCCACAAGTCATAAAATGTGAACAAACCTTTTCAGTTTACATGCAAGAAATGTGAGGGAAACATTTTCTGGACACATCGTCTCCATCATAAAACATAGCAACAAGGAGAGAGCCTTTAAAACTGATTCTAACAGATGATCCTCGTCTCATCTGGCGAAGGATCAGTCCTGCATAGAGGAGTGTGTTGAACTTTCTATCGACAAAGCTGACATTCCACAGAATAACTTGCTTCAGCAAAAGATAGTTCTGCAAAGTAATGACACAGGTGGATTAAATACAAATGTAAAACCACTACTTTGAGACTTTTATTTGTAAAAAATAATGAAAACCATTTATGCTTTCACCCTTCCCCCCCCCATTCAAAATTATTAAATAGCTGTGACCTTTCCATGCTCATTTATTAAACTTGACATCAAAAACACTATCAGACTTTCAACAAAGGAATAGGATCAAGATGCAAATATTAGACATGAGGGAAAGCTTGTTAAAAAATGGAACGGCATTCTGAGATCCAAAAAAACATTTTTTTCACTTCATTTAATGAATGTTTTGGTTCAGTGGAGAAGAGATGCAAGAGGCAGAACAAGCATGGCTTTTATTGCCCCATTTCTCTTTGTGAGCATCAATATTACCCTGAACACAGTAACAAAAACAGAACAACACATGGATGTGAATAATTAGTGGATGTCTCTGTGTGTTTCTGGCAGAGTAATGACTGATGTCTCTCCTCACTGTAGGCCTTTCAATATCAGGGTGGTGAAGGAAGAAAGCCGCAGAGGATTATATATATAAAAAAAAGAAAACATGAGGCACTTAGGAGGGCTTGGACCATTTAACAACTTAACCTCCCAATATCAGGCTCATGCTGCCTCCTCTGTTGAGCTTCTAAAAATCAAATTCTAATTCAGCTGGTCATTGTGGACCATTGTCCAAGCATGTTTTCAGCGGTGGTTCAGGCTGTAATGACAAAAATCTACTTTAAAGTAGATTTCAAACTGTTATAGGATTGGCCTAAAGCTAATTCTGCACAGAAAAAAACTTTAATGACTTTGCATTTAAGAAATGAAAATATTCAAATATAAAAAGCAACTATATATTGTTGACTCATGAGTTCAGTTGATACATCAAATAAAAAAGGAATACACGTCTGTGAAGATATTGTACATTATTTTTTTTAGAGTTGTAAACTTATATAACAAAATGTCATATAGGCTAATTCATTCATTATATGAGTTAATTTAAAATATAAAAGCATGATTTAAAAGATATAAGATGTAAGTCGTATTGTAAATTATAAGAAGTAAAACATTTTTTTTTAAATTAAAAAATGAGACTCATTTCAACTGGATGCTAAATCCTACATTATTTGCTGATGGGGTAAAACCATAACATCTTAATCTGTGAAAAGATGTGAATTACGCAGTATATTTTCTATGACAGTTGATTGTTGGTATCTCATTAAAAACTGGAAGAAATGTGTCACCTCCTTATTGGATGTCTTTGGTCTAAACCCTACATGTGGCCCATGAGTCATTTGGGGCCCTCGTAATAATTCTGTGTGTTTTCAATTAAACAAGGAAGCTCGTCCACAATTAATGTACAATTTTTAAATATCTACTGTGATACTATTTCAAACATGTCAATACCTTCCTGAAATTTAAAACAAAAAAAACAAGCTGTTAGTTTTTCTTTTTCAACTTCATTTTTAGTTTTACAATTTACAATGCTAATTATTGAAATAACTATCTACTTTAACTCAATAGAAAACCTTTTCAAGGTTTTTTATATATATAGCATATATAAATCATGTGAGAATCTTTTAATGTTTTGGATCAGCAAAAAGGTACAAATGTCTTGTCTAAAAATTATCTTACAATGTTGTTCATTTTATTAAAATATGTCTCGTTTAATTTTTTCTTATGCAAGTTCAAACTTATTTTGGCGCTTTGAATAAGAGAAATGTAACTTTAGTAACTTATGAGTCACTAAAGGACAATGTTGACCCATGCAAAAAGTTGGGAAAACACTGGTTCATATGCTTAGAGACTGCAAGTCAATATCTCTTGCTTTAAGTCAGAAGAAATGGCAGTTCTTGCATGAGCTCTTGGGTGAGATATTCCTTCTGCTGCACCCAAACCAATTAAAGTGAAATCAAATGAGATCCCCTGGTGGGATAAAATACTGTGCTGTTAAAAAAAAGAGACATAATATAGTCTCTATAGTTGCTCAGGATCCACTTTGACCACCATGAACAGAAACTCATTCATGTCCAACCTGATGGATAAGTTATGTTTTATTTGGTGCTTGTGTGCCAAACCTTCCTAATGCTACCCTGGGCATCTGCCCAAACTCCTACATGTCAGAAGAAGAAGAAGAATTTATTAATAATTTCCTTATTTCAGGAATACATGCACTATTTATGATCTCTCACAATATAACTGCAGAATATCTGAAATGAAGAAATGAGCCACGGGGTTTGGGAGAGTCACAGTCTCCTGATTCAAACCTTCTCTTGAGACATTTTTTTAGATCAGATTTACTGAGGCATGTAACTTTTTTTTATGTTTGCTTTCAAACATAATTTGGGATAGAAAATCCAAACTAATGTTTGGTGTTTGTTCTGCCTAGCAGGGCTGGTTATTCTGGATCTGGTTTATGCAGCATACGTGGCAGCCTACAGTGGATATTTCTCACTTTCACCCTAATTGGTCTATAAACCGCTGCACTCTTGATGCTCAGTCCTGTCATTTGCTGTGAATTTGTTTTTCACTTCATGGGGAAATTGATTTGTAGCGTGCGAGTGTGTGGAGAAAGTGTGAACTGTGTCGCTCAGTGAGACTTGAGAGGTTGGAGTGAAGATTTTTAACACATTACACAGCACAGATATAAAATCTTAGACGTTCAGTTAATTTAAGTGTTTATCTGTGGCCTGGCTGGATTTTTTGAATCCCTTTGTTGTGTCATTGTTTTCAAAGCAATAATAATTATAATAAAGTAATAGAGAAAGGAGTTTAGGAAAACATGAAGCATTAGATTTTGTGTGTAAGTAGGAATTGGTTGGATACCTTTGTTTTTCCTACAGGCTAAAACCTGTTATATTGAAAATTGCATCGTTTGTCTTTATCCCACCCAGGAGATTTTTATTTTTAATGTATTCTACATCTCCTTCTTTAAACTGTGAGACATGGTATCTAGAAATATAAAAAATATTTTCTAATTCAGTGAACCTATGTAATAAAGAAAGAAGGAAAATGACATAAGATTTGTGGTGAACTGGACAATAAAAGTGTCCTAGTTTGATAAAAATAAGCAAACAAATGAAAATGACTAAAATCATGCTTTTGTAGTATATAACTTCATCAAAATCAAAATCACCACAATGAAGCAAATAACTAAACAAGCCACTAAATTATTATTTTATTGGATGATTCAACTAGAAAATAATATTTTAAAAAGTAATTGAAGTTATTTAAATGCATAATATAACAAATTACTTTTAATAATTCTGTAAATAAGAAATGACATGTAATTAATTTATTAAGACATTGTATAATAAAGGTTGTCTTTATCTTATTCAGGTAAATCTCACACCATGAACACTCAATGTCCCACAGCATGTGTTTATAATAATTTCTATAACTCTTAATATTACAATAATAACCTGCATAAATACGAAAAAAGATTTTGAAATTGTCAAATAAAATTATGATTCCATATATTTGAGTTAAAGGTTATCTAACCCACCCTGACCGATTGTGTAAAGCTAACTGTCCTGTAAAGCTAAGAGCTGATGCCAGCTCTGTTCTGGAGGGGTTTTAACTCACTCATGTTTGTATCTCAGGATTTTTTGAAGCATGAATGTTTAAAGTCAATCAGATTTGAGTCCAGACTTTGACTAAGCTGTTTCCAAATTTAGCGAACCTTTTGCGCTTGAGATGTTTCACTGCACTGTAATTCACACATAATAATTGTTGTATTTGTTTGGATTTGGCTTTGGAGTCTCATACATCTGAAGGTATCAGTACTGATGTAAAAAGCGCTTTTTGTCATTAGCCTGAACACATTCCCTACAAACAGCCTTAAAAAGACTCGTTCGTAAGACGACTGATTCATGTTGATGCTGCGTTAACCCTGATTGGCCGACCAGCCTGTGGATGAGGCGAGGCCAGCCGGGTGAAATGCTCTTTATTTACTTGTCTGCTTTCACTCAGAGCTTCTCCTCTTCCTCAAAATCCTTCCTTCTTGACTTGTACATTACCAATTTTTCATTTCCCTCACTTCTCTCTCTGTCTCTCTCCTTTTCTCTCCCTCCCTTCGATATTTAGTTTGATTTATTGCCTCTTGTTGGTAAGGTTGGCGTTTTAATAACTCAGCTCCTCCTCACCCCAACAAAGATGGAGAGAACATGGAGGAAGAACTTTAGTAAGCACAAAATAAACATAGGGACAGACAGCAAGTTTTTTTTCTCCGCTTTCCTTTTCCTTTGCATCTTCTTGGCTCTCACATACGTTTTTTTTTGTCCAGTCCTCCAGGCTCTCGCTCTGTTGGCTGTAAGCTAAATAAGCAGCTGGACTGGGTGTCAGATTGAGCTCCTCTCTGATCTGTGGGAGGAAATAAGGCATACTGTACAGAAAAGAGGATGAAAAAAACTGATAACTGCATAAAAATTGATCATCAATTGAATGCACAAAACAAAAGAATATCAATGGGAAGAATGAACTTTGAAGAATGGGGAAAACAGTCCAACAAAGAATTAAAGATGGCGAGAGACAAAGTCGAAGATTTCTAGCAGCAAACAGGACCTTTATTTAGATGGTAATTATTCACACTGGTCATTAGAGAACCGTATCACTTTCTCTCATTTACTGAAAGACAGCAAGGGAGTGGAGGCGAGGGGAGCATAAGCGGCTAATCATTAGACAATATCATTTTCACCCTTGCTCTGATGAGAGGGGATAAGCAGCACAGCAGACCGCCACAGTCCCCAGAATCCACATCTTAGAGCAATAAGACAATAACTAGTGATTAATAATTCAAATCACAAGCCACCAGCCAGTGTAACAGGAGTTAGAGAAAAAAAACAGAGCTTTTCGGTTCTGTTTTTTTCTTTTTTTTTCCATTTTGTTTAGTCTCTTTCATTAATTCTCGATCAGAGAAATTACGCAGTTCTTCTTGCTATAAACGGCTAAAAAGCATAATAGCAATCAAATCCACTCATGTAAAGTTTATTTTTAATTGTAATATTTCCCCATGGCAACATTTTCTGATCCAGAAGGTGTTGACTTAAACATTTGGTCTTGTGTTTGGTCGTGGTGTTTTATGGGCTAATCTAAATGAGCCTATCTATTCTACAGCTGCAAATATTTAGCCATATCTTCCACTGTATTGACATTTACACAATCCGGTGTTTCCACTATGAGCATCAAAATGATTATTTCATGTCTATAGTCTGACGTACCTAATGCCAAGTCATTTTTTCTTTCATTTGTCAACTTGTTGTGCAACAGCTCTGCTCTGCCTGCTGCACTTTATCCAACTAATACCTGTAAGCGATGATGCTTTGCACAGATTGTGTGTGATTTCCATAACAGCATATAAACTGTCTCTTGCAGATTAAGTGTATATATGGATTAAAACATGTGGATATATAGTCTTGTACACTTTGAACAGGATAATATCATCATCGCTGAACCTTCTGCTTTCAAAAATTGAGAAGATAATTATAAAAAATGGCCTCCGATTATGCATATTCAGCTGCTACATCAACTCTTCCCATGAACATAGAACTAAAGTAGTCTTATTTTATATTGATCTGATGTTTTTTGTGCTTTTAGATTGTTATGTGCTTGACTATTTTTAAGAGGCTATTTTTTTTGTTGGTGGAGAATAGATAGGATGGAAAGATTGGGTTGCCATTGACCGATAATGTATTACCAATCCAGATGTTGTTGCATTACGTGCTAAATGTGAACCACAGAAAGTAGCACAAAACATCACCTGCAGCAGCATAAGATCGTGCTATGCTGGAGAGGAGGATGGACGGATGATCTCAGCCCATGATTCGGATCTATAATGCACAAAAACCAAAAACTTTAATCAGCAATAAATCACTGATATCGCATTAAAAAGGCCTTTTTCATCTTTAGTTTATAACTTTAAGTGGTTCTCCCTTTTTTAATGTTTCCCCAGGGAACAATTATCTTGCTTTTAGTTCCTACCACAAAAGCACATCTGCCAAATCCCCCATCAGGTCACTGCCCACAAGAACACACTCATACATACATTAGACTGGAAAACATCTCTTTCTTTGTCTTAATAAAGGAGGAACAACAAACCATGAGGAAGTAGTATGAAATGAGTGAGCATCCGTGGGGTAATATAGGTTTTAAAAAGTAGATGTTAATTTTAAAAAATGCCATTACCGTTATTTTAGTTCACAATTTTAAAACGAATAAAATCATGTTACTGTATGCAGTGAATTTTATTGCACCTAAATTATGCCCAAAATGAACATTAAAACAGTCAGTAAAACCATTTATTTCACTGGAAATAAATAAACCATCTTTTTTGGCAAAGAGAAAGTGTGTTTGTTTTCAGATACCAGAGCAGAAACAGTGAGTTGGCAGCAAACAGAACAAGACATAACCTTCACAGGGGTTTTTTTTCTCTTCTTATTTGGCAGAGTATCAAACTGAGTGCGCACAAACTGCCATCGCGCCGTTCATCTCAAAGTTAATTTCTCTGCAGAGGGTGGAGAGCAGGAGCTTGGAGAGATGCAGCATCGTTTGGGACGAGGAAGGACGGCACAGGATGGACCATGGAGGGGTGAGGTAAAAGTGATGCTAGCATGGAGATGAATGGGAGAAGTGCATTTAGTGAGCGGGCTAATGGCATCTACAGAGGAACAGATGGCTGTGCAGGGCAGGCTTTGTGCCTTGCTTCCAGTTGACTCTATTAACAGTTCATGAATCCAGGACAAAAAGGAGGCTAAGACATGTGGGTAAGGAGGCAGGTGACAGATGTGAAGTGAAGACACTGAGAATAAGAACAGCATGAAAAGGGAAACGGTTGGTTTTTAAGAGTAAAAATGTTCTGCAAGTATGACATTTTGACAAAAGGGACTTTGACATTTTCAGCAGTGAAATAAAATGTGTGCAAAGATATCATACAAAACTCAAATTTGCAGGCAAAATTTTTCGGTGATGACCTACAGAAATGATGTCAGCTATGAAAAACATACATGAAGTATTAGATCTGGATACATGCTATTAAAAATGTACTGGAACTTTCATTTAAAAAACACACATACACACAAAAAAGCTAAATAGACAAATACATTATTTTTGGAAAACATATAAATGATTTAAAACCTTTGTTCCTTTTAACTATGTCAAATATTATGTCATGGCATGTTGTTCAAACTGCACACAATGTTTGCCAGGAAGATTTAACAGCGGTAATGCATTGCTTCAGTTTTTTTTCCCCTTGTTACCTCTATTCCCACCCAAAATTACAAGAGCTCTAAAGTTAACAGGGTCTGAAGTTAAAAATACATTTTATAAGACAACATCAGACAATTGTCAAATCAGATTAAACATTTGTTAAATTACATTTACCATATTTTATGAAAAAATGCCGTATCCTGTCTATCGCAGTCACATCTGTCACATTCACTGGTTGGGGGAGGACAATAATCAATTTGAACAGGAAGCAAACAGCTCACAGATGGTCTATAAAAGAGAAGAAAATGAACCTTGACTGGCTTCAAGTATCACAACATATTAAAGCCCCACACAGAATGACTCAAAATAACAAAAACACAAAAGTTTTGAAGTGGTCTAGTCAGACGTAAATTTATGGCATAACCTTAAACAAGCTGCTCAACCTCTCCTGCAGAAAAGAGTGGTTCAAACCTCCTCCAAAAGTTTTTAACATGCATTGGAAACTAGTGAATCACGTGTTTGTACTGTTATAATACGAGCTTCAGATGGAGAAAAGGATTTTTTTTTTCCCTGTGACAGTCTCTCTGCCCTGCTTGAAGCTAATGCCCTTTTGAAATACTTTCAGACTTTTGTCTCGTCTGCATGGAAATGTGTTTAAAGAATCAGGAGGCTAAAGTCACCAGGAAGACAAAGAGGTGTCTGTCGATGTCTGATTGTTGATGAAAACTGAAGGGTTGGGCAACACGCTGTTAACTCTAAAGTTAGACAGAACATACAGACAAAAACAAAGAAATATCAATATTTTTCTACACACATTGCATTTATTCCAGACTCAAATCTACAGAGTCCTTAGTGTTTTTTGCCCATTTTAAATGGACGGATCTTGTGGACAGAAAGTAACGGACAAAAGTCTGGAAGCACAGGGACTCTGAACTCACTTTGGTCCACATGAAGCGCCCATAAAAGTAAGATTTGTGGTTTTGAAATGGATTTGTTCTCTGTGTAAAACAGGGTTGGAGTTCAGATTTGTAGGTTCACAATCAGAGTTGGAATGAATAGAAACACAGACACAGATTGGACAGCACTGATGAGAAGACAAAAGAGCAACAACTGCTCACAGCTCAGAGTGCTGTATTCAGTGGGGGCCACTTATAAAGTCAATAGTAATGGATAGCACATCCCGAATCAGTACAATACGAGACCTTGCCTCTTTATCTGCTTACATGTTGTACCGGCAGTAACAATGGGCACAACGGCTGCATTGAAAATCTATCCAGCACACTCACTTCTCATCTTTTCTTTACAAATAGCAACTATTAGTCACCAAAGAAGATGCCGAAGATGCTCTCTAGACAACAAAAAGACGAAATGGCCATCAATACACGAGAGTGCAAGAAAAAAGTAAACACGGAGAAAAGCAGGTTGGGATGAGGACAAAGCAGAGAGGCTGGTGAGGGGGGAGTGGGTGATGGGGCCTTTAGAGGAACTAAGAAAGTGTGGTAAAAACCATTTAATAAACACGTCTCTATAGTAACCAAGATGTAATTTGCTTGGTGGGAAAAAGAGAACGACAGAGACTGAGGGTGAGTGATGGAGAGAGGGGAATAGAAAAGCATTTACCATCACGGCTTGAGTCCAGAGCTGTAATTATGGAACTGAGAAGCAGCAGCAGAAAAGGGAGGAAAAGAGCGGAGGTACACACAGCAAAAATATAAGAGCAACACACAATGTGCCATTAACAAAAGGGAAAAAAAGGTGAGAAGAAAAAACACACACACAGGCAAAGTGGCGACCCCATAAAATTGGCCCCGGTGCAAGTAAGTGGCGTGGGTGTGCAGAATAAAGGCAAGGGAAAAAAATACAGTTCAGGAGAGGACAAAATAGCACAGATAAAGGCAAAAAAGACTTTTTTTGTAAGTGTATGTCTCACTAAATCTGTGATCATTTGTTCAGAGAAAGAAAAGTTAAAAATAGTCTCATTGCTAAACCAAAACAAAAAAATACATAAATAAGACAAGCAGAATGCAGATAAAATGACGGGACAATAATCTGTTGTAAAGTATTTAAGAAGTATGTGAAGGCAAATGTTCATAAAGGCAAACACTGACTGTAATCTTCAAGTTCCCTAAAGGCTTGACGACAGCAGCTGTTGTACAATTAAAACCAAGAATAAAAACAAGTTTAGATTGCTTTGCAATGTTTAAAGAAAATCTTAACTTTCAGAGAAGGAAACGTTGTTGAATTTGAACGCAGCCAAATGTTTCACTCTAAGTTGCACAAAAAAAGTAGGAAGATGCTTCCTGCGTTCCTGATCGGTCCAGAGGCAAGACTGATCAAAACTGTAGACAAGACTGACGCAAGACCCAGATGTGGATGAAATATGCAGACATATGTTTATTCTAGATTGAATCTAAAGATGCGGAGACGGAGAACGAAGCCAACTCCTATGCGTCCCTTAATATCTGTCAAGGTTTCAGTAATAAGAATAGGGCACCACTGAGCTTCTGTTTAGAGATGCAGCAACGGGAGGAAGAGTGACAGCAAGCAGAACGAGTCTGGCTGAACAGACAGTGAGAGTAATATGATGGCAAACAGACATCTTTTCTGCAACCCTAAAAGAAAAATGTCAAAGTAACGCCTTTCAGATGGACCTTCACTTTGTCAGGCATATTTTAGAAAGAACTCATTCAAATATGAATTGTCCTTTAAAATAGCAGCAGACACAGCAAAGAACAAGGACAAAGTTTTAGATGAGTACAAAATCAAAAATAGCAGTCGTCCTGGAGTCTTTCACAGTAATAGTTTTCTGCTCTCAATATGTGTATAATCTCTGTTGTTGTTAACCAGTGGGGGTAGGCATATGTACATGCATGACAAGTTGGAAATAGAAGGTGTGAGGAATCAAGAGAAATGTACCTGGTTGCAGCCTAGGGCCTTTTTGGGAATCTCTAAGAGCTGCACCAAGGTATCGGCATTGTATCCAAAGTTGGATCTCTGTAGTTTCCTTTTGTAAAAATTCATAGGAATCCACCCTCTAATTTGAAAGTCCGGCTTGAAAAATCAAAGGTTTCTGTGACAAAGTGGTTCCGTTTGTGTTTACCACTTGTCCCTTAATCTTATTTCTAATTTATTTAATCTTTCTATAGTTGGTCATAGTGCTTTAATTTAAATGTTGCAGTTGCAACTTTGCTTTATTTGCTTTATCATTTCGGGTTTGTTTGTGGTACCATTACGTTGCAGTTCACATCTATGTATATGTTTTCGCTAAAGCTAACACTTCTGGACCACTGGAGGAATAAGAATGTTTCCTTTGTTCAAGGTACATTTCTGGCACATGACTTGTTTTTTTTTTACTCACCATTGTTTATCTGTCTTAAGATGCTACAGCCTGAGCAGGTGTATGGGAGCCGACCCAGCATTTCCTGCTTAAATTGCTGCATGATGTCAATGACTGCATCACTGGGTTCTACCAAATGGAGAGTTTTATACTGTTTGTTTGTTTCCTTTAAAGTTACATTTTAGATTATCCTGTATTAAATGTTTTTGAGTTTGTAAAATTAGATTAATAATCTTATTCCTGTTCTCTGTTTAGATGTCGTTTGATTTGGCCTGTACTATTATGGGATGGTCTAATGAAGTGCGGGTGTGCAGACAATTTGGTATAAGACCAGTAGGATTTTAAATGGGTGAAATGAATGTTACCGTGTAAAAAATGCAAAACAATCAAATTTATCAGAAGAACCTGGAACTGGTGGCTGATGCTGATTTTTTGTTCATCTGTTTTGACCATTTTCACTACACTACTTCACAGTTTCTTACCAAGGCTGATTTTAAAAACCAACATGGCTGAAAAAAGCCTCATGACTTAAGACTGTGTTGTTTTTCATCTAACAGTTTATCTGTATCTAACATTTATGTACTTTGTACTATATAGCATCATGCTTGAACCTAATTATAATGCATACAGTAAATGGAAATATGTGCTCTCTGATTTTTTATTTTTTTACTGTCAAAATCAAAATAACATCTTTACTTTTCTGAAGCTCCTCCTTAACTTTTAACCCCAAGCTGATTGTCATTGAGTCTGCCTCTCCTGTTTGACAAATACACATGACAGGACGAATATCTGAATATCTATAATTGGTTATCATTCATACAAATCAATTGGTGTTTTGGGACAGACCTGGACTTTAAGCATAGTCAACACCACATGTAGCTCCTCCTTACTGTCACCATGTGTTTGCTCAGTTTGCTACAAAGGAGATGAATTGATAACTGTACAACAGTTGACATTATGTAATGGATTGATCTCAACTGTATAGCATTGCAATTTAAATTGAATTTGACTATTTGAATGTTTAAACATTTACAAACAAATAGAGCTGTGATAAATAAGGGTGGATGCAAACCCATATTAATATCTTACTGCTATTCAGTGGTAAGATATTAATGATAATCTTCCAATTCTCCATAGCCATTTATTCTGGTGCTGTGGGGCAGTTTTGCAAGACCTTGACTCAGCTCTGTAGCTCCAGTAAAAGGAACTGTTAATGTGCATACCAAGATATTTTAGAGAATGTCCCCTTACTTCCAATATAGCTGCACATGAGAGACAAGTTGGAGTCTTATCAGTTTTCCAACTTCAACCACATAGAAATATAGCAAAGACCTGGCCTTCTTGTCCAGCATCAGTATCTGGAAGTGTTGTGGAAAAAAGGAAAAAAATAAAAATTAAATCTTGCTAACATAACGGTAGACCTTGTACTTGGTAACATATAGATAATTCACAATTAATTCAGACTTGCGAACCAAATTCTTGTTTTCAAAACTCGTTGAAGTTGTACATTTTATAATAACTTCACTGTTGGAAAATGTTAAAACACATCATAGCCTGATCAAAATTACCACCAGATTCATGCCTGTGATGGATGTGCAAAAATGTCTGACCAGAGCTGTGCAATATTAGCGAGTGTTGCTGAAATAAACTCTTTCAAGGGACCATCGGGTGGAAAAAACACATCTGACCAGCAGTGAGAAGATCAATGAAAGTAAAGATTGGGACGGATGATGGATCAAGACTGAGAAAAGATGCTTTGGACAGACTGCTGATAATGATGAATAGACATACAGAAGATGGAGCACATATTAAAGAGAAAAGAGAGGCAGCAAAGATTTCAGAGAGAGGAATTAATGATTTCAAATTACTGCTAAGATATTCTCCTTTCTTTGCTGAGTTAAAACAACATTTCAATGTGCAAAATTTATCCGTTTGCTCCCACTTTTGTGCATCATGACTACATATCAATTGCCATTCCCTTGAGGTAAATGAAAGCCTTTTTCTCTCCAATTTAATCTGAGTCGAGAGGGAAATCGGGTCAATTTATAAGGAGTTAGCTGCAGGGTTACGGAATAGTTTAACTGCTATTCTCTCAAGACAGTCCCAAATTGAGGTTTAAAAGGTTTGCTTTTTTTCCTGAGAGGGAGAATAAAAATGAGTTAAAAAAAATTTTTTTTTGTCACTTTGTAAGGAAGGGTCTAGTCTTCCAGATCTATCAAAATGATTGAAAAAGAGAACCCCGCAGAGGGAGATAGTCCACCACAGTCCGTTCCATGTTTGCAAAGGGAGCGCCAACTCACCAGGGGCAAATTAGCCACACAGGAGCACTGAGGCATCATGGGAAATTAATGATCAGGACCTCCAGGAAGTAAGCTAATGAGTCCTTGTCCTGCGTGCACAAACACGGCGAGCCACACATTCACGTAATGAAAGACAGAGGAACCGAGATAAGGAGGAGGTCCTGTGGTGAGGAAGACGACTAATGCGCAGCCGCAGCTGCTAATAACTCAAAGTCTTTGATGGGTGATAGTGGCAAAGAAATGGCGGGGTTAGTGATCTCACAGATGCACATATGTTAGGAAATCAGGTAATTACAGAAGACCACCAGTGGCATCCACCCATGGAGGTATAGTGATTACAGCGGCTACATCCTCCCTTGGGGTGACTAACAGAGTTATTAAAAAAACACAAGCCGAATCAGCTGCTTAAATGTCACTCTTGAAACAAAATCGGTCATTAGAGAACTGTACTTTGCTTTTGTCTTTGTTCAAAGAAGTGATGCTTTTTCAATGTATGCAAGGAGTTGCAAGGCTAAAAGATGTACCTTGTTCTTTTTTTTAAATACCTTTTTAGGCACTAGTCTATGACCTCTTTTAAGGGGCACCTGCTCTTTCTACTGCATTACTCAATACCCCACATGTACCTTGTTTATCTCAGAGGAGCTGTTTGTGGAGAGTCTAAAGGTTCTGAGGTTCAAACCGTATTTTTCAACCAACCTTTCAGGTCTGTCATAGTTGGTACTTCTGGAAGTGAGTACGCCATAAAGGTTGTCATTAGTTGAAGTGTACTCTATTCACTAAAGATATTTAAATAGGCAACTTAAGAAGACAAAATAACAAATTTTTGTCATTATCTGAAATATATCCGGACTAAACTTTTAATGGATCAGTAGATTTATCTTTTAAACTGCATGACTTTGGTTAGTCATTTTGGGTACCTTTCTAAAAGCTCTTCTAAATAGTTTGCTTGAATTTGGTCCCATTCCCACAGACAAGTGTAACTGAGCCACCTTTCAGCTGTGCCCACAAGGACGTGTTTTATTGTAGATAATGGCGCTCTCTAAAAGCTTCCGCCAGCATTTTCACAATCTCTTTGCTTCTGTTCTGAGGTCAATTCACACATAATGCTTCGAAATATATCACCTGGAATACATAACCCGTCTTCTTCTTGAATGTCATGATGGCTGGGCATTTTCATACTGTTTATATACATAATGGTAAAGATGAACTGGGTATCTTTTGGTATCTGGAAGATTACACCCAATGATGAACCAGACATGTTGACTTTCACTGTTCTCTTCTTGATATCTTTGCAGATTTTTTTTTTACTTCACAACATCAAGGAAGGTTGTGAATTAACCTGAGTACTTTTATAAGCAGTACTTTCTCAAACTCCATGAAGGCATTGTAGTTCTACATTGGATAAAGGCATTGCATGTACATTTCTGACAGAGAAGAATGGAAGCAATAACAAGGATCGCTCTGATTATTATTTTTTTCAGATTTCAAGGTTAGTGTTGTAGAGATAAAACTCTGCTTTCATTTGATGCACCAACTCTGATGTTGGTGCATCAGAGTGAGATGCACTAACATCTCACTCTGCACACCCACATTTACATCAAAAATGGGTAAAAGGAAATAAAAAAGAAAAAATATTTAAATCATACAAGGAAAAATACCAAAATAAAACACAAGAAGTGTATGCATCATAAATGTTAAGACAAGTGGACCACAAGGCTGATATCCAACATACCTATACAGCCCATGACTAACATTGAGTAAAACTGTGTACATTTAAGTCAAAAGGATACTGGGGAACCAGGGGGGAATGAAGTAAAAGCAAAATATATTGCATTCTATGTATGAAATGTCAAAAATAAGTGCCACAAAATGTAGTAAAGTCTACCTGAAACTGGTCTGTTAAATCCCCCAGGTTTCTTAGGAGACATTTTCTCCTGGTTCTGCCCAGGACCCGGTTTCTCCACGCTCCGTCTCTGGTCACTTCAGGTTAAAAAAAAAAAAGTAAAACCATTAGGTTGTTCTGGGTTTTCCTGTAATGGCGAAACTGTCGCAGGCGGTACCCCCACACCAGTGGGCGCACCTCTCAAGGATTTAACTGTTGCACTCTGGTGACAAATATAACCACACCCTTATGGACCGATTGGCTCAAAGTTTGCCCGGCACCGCCCTGAGCTCGGTGCATCCGCCCTCTCTACTCTGTGCAGCCTGTTGCTGCCAAACCAGTTGGCAGGCTACGTGATTTAAATTACTTGAAAGCCTTTTTGAACTCAGGTGACATCTTCGTTTAGACAGACTTCTGCTTTAAAACTAGAATTCTGGATTTGAGTAAATTCTCAGGCGCGCACTTTTGGGTGGGCGGCGCACCTTCTTCAACCTCTGGTTGTGATTTTTGTTTAGATTTTTTTTCCCCCATTCTTTATTTTTTTTCCCCCTTGCGCGATTTGAATGAGTTCCTCCTGGTAACATGCCATTCTGGAGCAGAAGCGGGTCTGGCGAAAGTGCGGCACGGTGTGCATGAGTTGGTGAAACTTAAATGTGCAACAAGAACAGCCAGCTGACCGCCGCGCCTCTTCTGCCGGGTCTCCCAACCTGCCGTCCTCCCCTCTCAACCGGCCGCAGAACAACCTCTCCAGGATGGGCTGCCGCCGCCTGCGCGCACCGGGCGCCGCTGGCGCCCTTAAAGCAACAGTTTTCCTCAACATTATCTGCGCTGTGGTGGCGAAGAGACACGTGGTTTACTGGAACTCTACGAACACAAGGTGAGAAATCGCTGGACAGTCGGGGATGCTGCCCCTCAGGACAGACGCGAGCAGCAGCAGCAGCAGGTCGGGTTAGAGCTGAGTCTCGTCAGGCTGATTCAGTCTTCGGGCCTGTGTGTAAAACAAACACAGCCTGCCTGAACTCGTCCTGCCACGCTGTTGCTCAACAACCTGAGCTCCTTGAGCCATGACTCAGAGCTGAGTTTGTTTTCAAGAATTTCAGCTATGCAAGCAGATCGCGTGTTTGTGCGTTTAATTAAAGGGGGGCGTAAGAGCAGGAATGATTGCTGGAAGTCTTCAGGCTACGAGGCTGCTGGAGTAAAAATGACAAGAAAAACCGACTAAAGTTGATACAGTGGAAAACTGGGTTCACCTCAGACCCAGTTATCTGCTCACACCTTCTCCAGGCGGCCTCTTATCTTCCTCATAATAACCATTCTGAAGTTACTTATTATTCTGTTTAAACAGAGTCTGAAATATGGGTTTCTGTTGAAATGTTTGTTGTCATTAATGACACTTATGACGTTCTCATGGCTTAGGTGTTCATTATGGTCTTATGTGCTTTTGTGCATCGGTTTGGTGATGAGAAGATATGCGTGTAATGGGTTGATTGTGGCCATTGGGGTTGGCAGAGTGAGGCTTGTCCAGGTGTTCCAGGTTGGTCTAATTGGGCGTTTGAGGTGTGAAACCTGCAGAGACTCAAAAACACGTCAACTATTGTCTTACAGGCTTGTTCAGAGACTCGCTCTACATGGAGGCGCTTTACAATGAAAATGAAAGTGACATTTGACACAAATAAATTGCACACAAAATAATTTATATAATGTATCCCATATATTTATTTCATTTGGATGAACTCAGCTTTTGCAGAAGGTCACTTACACTTTCTACAAGAGAAAAAATGTCCAGCAAAAGAAGATGGCTGTTCAGAATGAGCATATGGAGCACAAAAAGTGCCCAAAGCAATAGGTTTGGCTTCTTATGTGTGTCTAGGATTTGAGCTATGGGAAGCATATGGATTATGGCTACAATTAAAACAAAGAACAGTTGGCAAGTTAATAAACTTTTATGGCTAACATAATTGTGAGAGAGACAGTTGCCAAACAGATAGTTGTTTTTCCACAATAAGGCTAAGCTAAATAAGGCCAATGTTAAAGAGTCTTGCGTTTTTAGAGGGATGCATAGAAGCACAAAAGTTTAGTGAAATGAAAAACTGGTGGGAAAAGGCATCAAGCAGCCTTGAGAGTATTATGGCGCAAATCTCATAGAAGAGTTTGGGGGAGATTCACAAGGTGTGAGCTGGAGTCGGCACAGACTGCAGAGACCAGTCTAGACTCCACATAAATAATAAATATATTCCTTGTTGAATAAAGGGCTGTCTTTTAACCTTTATTTAGTCAGCTGCCTGGCAATGTGGAGCACCATGTAAGAGTCGGGGCTACGCTATGTTGTTCTTAGCAGCAGCTCAATAATAAATGTGCTACTTCTGCATTTTTTTCTGGCCTCTGATTAAAAAGGACTTTAAACCAGAAATGGTATGACAGTCTCTCTTGAGATCAGTGAAACTGGTTAGGGACTGGTCACTGTCAGGGAGTAAAGATTGCAAAACAATTGGCCCCTGTAACTTGAGAGATTCTTGCAGAGAGCAGCAGAGCTACGTATGCAGATTTCCTTTTCATATTTGTGGTAAAATGTTCAATAAATGCACAAGACAGGAATATAAATGACAATTTTTTTCTGTGGCTGCAGTAAATCAGAATTTCTCAAATATTTTACTGTACAAGATTATGGCTATAATGTTAATGTTAGTGATGCACTAACCGGCATTTACCTGGCTAATGTGGATTTCTGTTTTTTCTTTTTAAATTTGGACTGCCAATTTTTGTTTATAGAAATAAATCATCTTTCCTCAAAAAATAGGTTTTTGATCTTAGCTGGTTTTTATCCTGGGGGAAAGAAAGGTTAAATAAAAATTCATGTTGCATAAAATATGGACTACATGTTTTTCAATAATGTTGATGGTTCTTGCTGTGCAGTATTTTAGCGCAACTTGTTACAAAGTTCTGTATGAATAAAGTAGGCTTTATAAGGGAAGTATTTTAGTAAAACAAAAACTCCAGGCATTAAAAAATATCCCTTTTTGTGGCCCAAAGCATATATTTGTAACTTTTATTTTTATTTACCTAAAAATCAGTCAATGTACATTTTGTTGGTTGATTTATTTATGAACCAAAAACAGTTTTTTGTATTTTTTTTTTTTTACAAATTCTCTTAAACATTGTAACATTTTTGTTACATCTCTAATTTTTATGTACATACAGAGGATTTAAACAAAAATCCAAAAATTTCGTTCCTGCGGCTTGTTAGTCGTTGCTGCAGTTCTTATCTTGTGCCTTAGAGCCAGCCAGCGTTTCCATCCAGGCAAGTAAAACCCAGAACTCCAAATTGGGATCCAACAGAAACGTGTTTTAGGAGGAACTCTGCAAGGATTAGGAAACCCCTTCGTGTCCCTCAGAGATTTGGGGATGAATGGTCACAGTCGGCGACGGTGCCGCGCACACTCTGCTGCACAGCACACAATCACAATGCCATCAGGTGGAGGGTGACCCACTGTGGCAGAGAATCACTCTCATCAGCAACACCACCCAATCACAAAGCTATCAGTGGAGCAGTGATGTCCAGAACCCCCTAGACTTGCTCTCCTCTTCTCTTCTCCCTCCCCTTCTTCTTCATTAGTTCCCTTGTTACATCCTGCTCTCCATTTAATTTTTTTTTGTCTGTGCTCCCCCTCTTTTATGTCTCGCGACTCCCTCCTGTCCTGTGATGGTTATTGGCAGTGTGATTAGTTGAGCTTCAGTCATTTTCCCATCCCATATTTTCTATTAGCTGCCTGCCACCCAGCCAGGTTGTCTTGAGGCCTGTAAATGCAGTGAGGCAGAGGGGAGAGGAGCACAGGAACACGGGTGCCAGGCCTTTTGTGCCTCTGTGCTGCACTGCAGGACTCAAAGCCCTAAGATATCCACTTTTTAGACTTTAGAGTAGAATGTTTGAATGTTTTACATTGTGATAATTGTAGTAATAATATTAGCTATTTTTATTAGCAGTTTTAGACTTTTTTTTAAATCATTGTTCATCCAATATGCTTAAACAGATTGATCCCTTCTTATTCAATTCAGTTAATTAATTATCTGATCACCACAAGGCTGCAGAGTGACTACAGCAGAGCATCTAGTTGCCTTGCAGTCTTATTTCCCTCAGGAGAGGGTGGAGGAAATGGCAAGCCAAATATTGATTCAGGACAGAATAGTTTTGGATTTGCATTCATGTTTCTGTCAAACATTTCTTGAAACAAATGCATACATTCTGTCCCACCTGCTTGGTGTCCAAGTGTTAAATAGAACTTATCAAAAAATATTGAATATTGAAATATATGCAAGAAATGCTGAAAAACATTACAGAATTTTTTTTCCCAAGATCTCATCCCACCAATGGAAATAGCTGCTTATTTTAGTACTGTCAATAACTTCTGAAGCACATGCTAACTTTAGCGTGGTGTGTAGTGAACAGTTAGTCAGTTGAGATATTCTCACCGTTCTGTCAGGCTTTTTTGATGAGTCAGTATAGCTCATGTCAATGTTTCTTTTTGCATTAACTACCTAAAATGTAACCACACAAAAATAGTTAAGTAGCAAGTGCTTCACTAAAACGTGTGAAGGTGTTTGTCAGCCTGCCCTTCAAGGAGTAATTAGCACTTGACTAATTACTCCTTGACTCATTGACATAAAAGGGCATCTACAAAAACACTTTGTTACATCAAAAATATTTTTTAAATGCCAATGCTGGGTGTTAATCATGTAGCCATTACCCTCGTGTCTCAGAAATCTGAGCTTGAAATGCTAGACTTCTGATTAATGTAAAAAACATTAGTCATCTTCATGTCTTGAGAGCTTTTATCACCACAAAGCACAGTTCTATATTTTTGGCTTTTAGTGCTAAAATGCAAATGCTAACATTCGCAGCATTAGCAGTTAGCCACTTAAAGTATTCTTAGAATGCAAAATATTTCTTTGTAAAAACTTTATCTAGACTGTCAAATTTACCTATTTATTTCTTCTTTAACTTTAAGATTAATCTGGCAAAGAATCAGGACAGCTCAAGAAAAACCAAGGATTAAAAAATAGAAACAATGTATCTGGACTTAAGCATTTCCAATCTCACATTATTGGCTCATAATTATAGTTTGATTTTATTTAGCAATATTATTGATTTCAAAACTAGATATAGCTTTGTGACACAGTTCAATTTCAACATAGATGGCAAATTTTTTTAAATGAGAAAATATAAATAAAACCCAGTAAAATTACTACTACCTTTGCAGTGAGAACAAGCAGAAGCCAACTGAGGCATCATTAGAGGCTAATAACTGTAAGACATTGAATTTATATGTTCCTAAAAACATAGAAATCCTCACGTTTATTACCTGAGCATACAAAAACATTTTTTTGTTGTTGTTGAAACCAGATTGGCATTTTAATATTACAAGATGTGCCACATCTGTTAATATCTTGCAGAACAGACCCGTCAGTTTTATTGTCAACAACAAGCTAACTGCAGCAGCTAACGGCTAGTCATTGTTTTCCCACAGTGCTTACAAATTATTTGTGTGTTGATTACCCAAAATGCTGCCAGATCAATAGTTTATCAATTATGGGGGTGGGCTTATTCAGTGGTGACATAATTGGTCTTTATTACTTGATCATTCTTTAATACAAAGCTACAAAATGTGAAGGGTTAAAGCACTTATCTGTGGTACATAATGGCAGCTTAAACTTGTTAGCTACTAGATGGTGCTTTACGGAACAGACTTTAGTTTAAGAATTGCATAACTTGTTAACTAATGAACTATTAATATGTCATACTGGCACAGAATAAACACTGACCGAACAGACAAAGGTTACAAAATAAGATCATGTTAGGTGACCGTCGATTGTTGGAGGACATGCTCTCTTTAGTGTGGTTGACAGGAGACGGTCTCTCGCTGCCACCGTTCCTTCGACATCTAGATTTATGGTTTTAATGAAGCGGGGGCAGTGGAGTGGAGACGGAGGAGCCTCGGCGCTCTGCCCTTTGCTTGCTAATATGCCTGTAACAAAGGCTCAGTAAAACACTTTTAACGGGCGCGCATTTAGCACCCTCCTGATTGAAAAATGGAGCTCTGAAATGGAAGTGATGGGGGTCAGCGGCCAACGCTGTGGGATCAGATACCATGGCCTCCATCTTTGTGGTGCTCAAGTGTTCCCCACCTTTTTTATGATTTCTTTTTTTTTCTTTTTATGAAGAGAGTTTACGATCGCGCCTGGTTTTACAGCTGTGCCTCCTTCAGAGCAATAGTCTCTTATTAGATGAGAAATTATTATATACTTCCTGGAGCAGTTAAAGGTCAGTAAAATTATATAGCCACACTTCACAGAGTATTTGTGAGTGCGGGCAATATTTGTTACCTCTCTCCTGAGCAAGAAGCTCCAACACTTTTATAATGGTATTCATACTTCTCTTGTAGCACCTCGGTGTCCTTTAAAACCTGTTGAGTCAAACACTTTGACCAGCCATTCTGCTGATGCAGCTGTGTCTTTTTTTTGTTCTATCTTTGGACCTGCATTCATCCTTATAAAATCCACTCAGGAATCTGTCGGAAAGTTTACTCAAAGCACCAAAACTTCACCTATTGAATTACTCTAGCGAGATATGATTGTGGAGATGCTGTATGTGAGTGTCGTCCCATACATCTGTTAACGAGAACAAATGTTTCCCTCATCTGAACCAAAAATAAGCCACTTCAATTCCTCGTTCTTTGGCTTATTATTTTTCCTGTTCTTTTCATTCTTGGATTCCTCAAAAGAGGTGAGCTGCTTGCACAATGTTTTATTTTTTTTACTTCATTTTTTTGTTTTGTTCTTTGCATTTCTTCTTTGAATGTTTGCCGCTTTTCTTGAAAGGTGACGTTATTACTATCCTCGAGATCCTCATAACTGAAGTCACAAAGAGTCATGGCTTTAATATTCAACTTCCAAAACATCACTATATTTTATTTTACTGGCTGACTCAACATCAAAGTGCAAAATTAATAGTCAAGTGGGTATTTTGTCCAGATGATCTTTTTACTAACTCCCAACAGATAAAGCTGAATGCTAAATGGATTTAATCATAGCAGGTGAGGCACATCTGTTTGGATTTAGCCTAAGGAGGTCAATGCCTTATATCAAGGTCTACATAATTATTAGGTAGATTATTTTCTTTAAGTGAAATGGACCAAAAAATTAGTCTTTTTGGGTGTCAGCTCTGTTTAAATTACGACGATATCGGGGCGTGATCACAGAACCTTTGTCACATTTTGTTACGAATAGTTAACAGGGTCGCAAAAAAATGCATTACAAAAAAAAGGCGCCAATTTGAGGAGAATCAATCATGAATCTACCAGGAATTATCTTCCACTTCTGTCATATTTCATCACTACAAACTACCTGGAGCACCTAGAAGTACGAGATGTTCAGATCTCAGAGATGTGCCCAAGGTGAGGAAGGTAGAAGCCCAACCACCACTCAGCAAGACACATCAAGCTGAAGTACCTAGACTCAACAAAGAAATATCTGAAGACCAACTTTTCAAAAGTTTTATGATGAAATGAGAGACTCTTGACGAACCGGTTAAAAACTCTTGACGATGTCAGGAAGATGGAGGTGGGATACTGGGATAGGCTGGTATTACGTAAGAAAAGCTGGTTGGACCTTTTCAGGTGAAAGATTATCTTAAAATCTTCTTCCAGTTTTTAGATCTTTCAAAATGACAGATTTTTTGTAGGACAATGCTCCAGCAGATGGTTCCAACTACGCCTTCCAGCAGGTAGCCAGTAAGGGATGAAAAACATCTGACATGACCTTCCTCACCTAACCTGAACCCAACTGGGGACTTGTGGACACTTTCTAAATGGGAGGTTTCCAGTGAAGGAAAACTTGCATCCATAGTGATGCCCAGCAGTAATGGTTCTTTTTTTATTTAGAAATTACTTACATTTAGGAGAGTCTTCCTTTAAAGTATTTGCCAGAAAAATTTCAGCTTGAACATAGTCGGCTCTCCCATCACATTACTAACCGCGTTGGGAAACCGGCATTCCCTGGGCTTAATCCGCCAAACACCGGATGATGAAACAGATTATTTTTACCACTGTATTATTTTGTACTGGTGTAGCAAGAATAATATAACATCCTTTTCCCAGCAGTTTCACCAGTTGAACCCACTTTTCAAGTGTGGACATGGTCCTTAAAGTAAAAAAAAATAAAGCAGCTGCTCCCCTCTTTCTTTCTGCCTCTATCCGTCCATCATCCCTTAGACAAACTCCGAGCTGGAGCTGTGAGCCAGTGGAGCATGTTTAAACAGTGCAACCAACAGTTGTATGGGTTTTTCTGCATCTTTATTGAAAGAGGCCCTCGTAAGTCTCCCGTGTACTCTCTGCTGTGTTTAGGCGTTGTTTCTCTCTCTGCCTGCTCTCATGAATGATCTGCTTTAAATACCAAAGTAAATCATGTCTCGCATACCGCACCTTCATCGCACACACTCATGCACACGCACGTCCCGATCCGGTCAGTGTTGCGAGCAGCAGACAAAAACATGCTGCACACCGAGGTGAAGGCAGACAGCCTTTGTAATCATGTCTCGGCAGGAGGAGATTCTTTTATTTTTCCTTTTTTTTGTGCTTAATCATGTTGCAGTCATTATTGAGCATCCATCGCTCCTCCGTTGCACGGGTGGGCTTAAGTGAAAGTATTTTTTATACTGTCTATCTCCCTTCTCTGTGTCTGTCTCTACTAATCTCTGTCTTCCCCTGGTAAATGAACCTGGCTGAACTATAATCAACAAACCCACAGTGAGGTAATTACACTTTATTCCCTGTCCTGCTAACAAAGCAATTTCTCTTCCCTCATCCGCCTCCTCTGCTCTGCCCCCCCCCTCCTCTTCTCATCTGTCATGTAGCTGTATCAGTGTCTCTCTCTTCCTTTTTTACCTCGTTTCTCTCCATTGTCTCTAACGGCTGCGCTGCGACCTGTGTAGATTCAGAGATGCATTTGCGTACCTTGTCTGTCTTTTGTAAGCAGGCCTTGTCTGTTTGTGGATTTGGGTGTATTATCTCTGAGTGAGTACGCTTTGTGTGAACCCCTGAGCTGCTTCATCTACGTCAGGAAACAATGCGGGGCAGTGATTTTTTTTTTTTTTTTTTTTTTTTTGGCGGCTTGTAAATAGCTTGAGAATTGACATTTGGTAGCATTGTTGTTGGCTGAAGTTCGTTTCAAGAGGAACAATGGCTCAGTCAGAGGTGTGTTTGTAGGAAAGAGAGTGTGTGTGCATGTGTGTGTGAGTGTGCTTTTGGACCACTTGCTTGTTTGGGTAAAAGGGAAAGTTTTTGTTTCTTTGATAAATAGTTGGAGCTGTGATTAATTTTACAGCGTCGAAATGTACCTGCCAAGCATCAGAAACACTTAAATTCTGCTCCAATCTTTTCCATCATCCTTCCTTCTCGAGTTTTCAAACTTCTCTCCTCCTCAGAACAAGCTGTGAAAGTGGCTTTTACTGAGAAAATTCCTCTTCCAGCCGGCGGTGCACGGCTGTGGGAACATTTACCAACCACTGCGCTGGCCTCTCATCTAAATGGGTTATTGTTTTGTTTCCACTTGCTAGTTGATTTTAGGTGCGACTTAAGTGTTCAAGGAAAAGGTGGATTGTTGCCTTTGGATACCTCTGCATTAATTTGTTATAAACATTGGGCATGTATTAGAAAGGGCATTGTGCATTCAATGTTGTTTGTTACTGATAAGGTCTGGACTGGTATGGGATTCCCACAGTATGAGACCCTCGAGCAAAAATGTTCCGCTTTATTTTGTTTACACGGAATCTGAAGATAAAAATGTACAATTTGTAGCTATTTTTTAAGCAAGAATATCAAAACGCCTGATAATGTCAAGTTTCTTGCTTCTACACTGTTTTTAAATGCTTTTGATTTGAATAAATAGACATGCATATTTCTCCTGTAGCTTATCTCAATAAGCTAGAATGCTATCTAAAAAAATGACTCATTTCACTAAATGAATTCAAAAAGTGACACTTGTATAGATTCATTAAACACAGAGTGATTATAAGCAGTATTCCAGTTGTGAATGTTCCCTAAACTAAATGGACTTTGCTTCACAAACTGCACAAGGCTGCACTTTTCTCTGTTGCTCTCATATGTTTGCTTTTTTCCTTCTTCTTAACTTTCCAATTAGCTGGCAGTTTTTGTGAACTGAATTTGTGCCTCATCCTCCTTGGTGGGGAGTATCAATGACTTTTTGCTGGGCAACCGAAATATGGATATTCATTAGCAACAAGTCATATTAAGCAAAGGAAGGATAAATAAATACTTGGTCTGCATGAAATGAAAATGTGATTGAGCAGATTGTACCTTCACAACCCCCCTCTACACAAACACAACTGTTTAAAGTGATTTTACTCTCATAATACTTATGCATGGAGCTCATACAATTTTTTTTCCTCAAATAAAAGATTTGAAGATGCATTTCTTTCTTGTAAGTCAGTTATTATGTCAGTGACTTATTTTAGCCAGCTGACCTGTGGTGCACAGCAACAAGTGGGGGAGTAGCAGCATTTGATATAGCTGGAAAGAACTCCAGGTGCCGTTTCACATTTTCTGACATCTTTTTAGAGCTTACACCTTAGGAATATTTTTGTTTGAAGATTTTTGCAGTTTATAAACCTCAAAAAACTTTTGACATAACTTGATATCAGCCCGTGATTATGTTTGCTTCTCTCTGTGGTGCGCATCAGTATGTAACCTGTATTCCTCCATTCTCCTGGCAAGTGATATATTACACCCCAGAATGCATGCAACACGAATATAATGGTTGCACAATAAAAAATTATCTTTCCGGCTGAAGGTAACACCGAGAAGCCTGTGCACGGGAAGAGTCGGGGCATAGCTACTGCATTGAAAATGAGGTTTGAGGCAGAGGCCTGGCGGTGGTGAGGACGTCTGTATTAAAATGGATCAGATAGTCACAGTGCAGCTCCGAGCAGACATGGTGCAGAGGCATGAAAGGACGGCCGCCTCTCTCCCCCTGGTCAGGATATTTAGTCAATCGATACCAATTTACCAGCCAGATATTATCGTCGCCTCCTCGCATTATCGCCAGACTGCATATGGACCCATCGCGTTCCCAATTTCTCTCTCCACGTCCGCCCGTCTCTCTGTGTACACACATGCATCAATATTAGGGCGCATTAAAGTGTAATAAGTTGCATCGTGCGAATGTCTCCGAGTGAGCCGGAACAGCTGCGAAATGAAATGAGGTGCGCTGTTGGCACGGCGCAGCCCGTTTGGCACAAAATGGCTGCTGTGCCGCGTGCGTGTGAAGAGGGAGGTTGTGGTGGTTTAAGATCTGCCGGGGAACGCAGAGCGTGAGCGTATTCATTCATTCATTCATTTATTCATTCACGGCTCACAATGAGCTGTCATTGTTACTGGTGTCAAACGAGCTGTGTACTCATTTGATACAAAAATATTTGGTACAAAACAAGCAATTAAACTGGGGGGTGGGGGGGGAGGCAAAGAATGCTTAGACGAGAAATGTGGGAAACGCCGTCAATCTAATCCAGGATAAAACGCAACAATGTGACGCTTGTTGAGCCAACACGAAGGTTGTAGAATTTCTCTCACACGTGAGCGCGCAGAAATTGCGCTCGCGCGTTCAAGTACACATGGCCTCGCGCGATGCTCTTCCACTGAGCTCAGAAATCCTACCAGAAAGACAGCCTGGGAACTCCCAGAGACAGAAATTGAATTAGTATTGAGCCAGGCAGAGCAAACGGCTGTAGCAGGAGCCTGGATTATTGTACAAGACAAGGTTCTGACTGCCGGAAGGACACAGAGACATCATACCTCCACTGATGATGGGTGCTAAGGGGAAGAAACTTGTTTCTTTTTTGTGATGAATCCCTTTTTTTCTCCCAGAATCCATTCTTGATCTTGGATCTCTGTTTTTTTATAAAATTAAAGTAATTATGGTGAAATAAGTTACTCTTTGTGGCTTCTAACTAAATGATTCTTGCCACATGGATGTTAATCAGCCACATGTTTGAGTGGTTTTGCACAGATTAGGCGTTTTGTTTGTCTACATTTGTTGTGATCATGATCATAGCATTGCCTCCTGCATGAAGAATAGAAGTGACATTTTAAATACAGACTATAGGACTTTACTGCTCTTCATCTTATGAGCCTAAAGGTTTCTTAAAATGACAAGAAGGACGTTTCATTAACTTCATTAACTTAAATTTCAACTTAAAATTCAAAGTGGCACATGAAATGTGCCAGTATTAGATTTTTACAGTATGGTACTGTTAAATAAAAACATCAGTTTCACTATATCATGGGATTCACAAAAAAACAAAATAGAAATTTTGCAACATTATCTGGTTTTAGGAACTTAAGCTAAAATCTGGCTTTCTCACAGACATGAAGCTTTTCCACCGTAAATTGAAGATTTAAAACTGTCTTACTTTGATAAGAGAAATAGGTGCCACTCGTTCCATTTTCATACTACGGCTATCTATGCTTTTAACAGCTGAAAAGGTTTCCATACAGACAAATTTGTCTTTTCTTGTGAGTGAAGATAAAGTCTTAAGAGCCCTTTTTTTTTTTAGATCAGCTGATCATCAGTTGCAGAACAGGCGTGGTAGGAAGCACTCTTACTTCATAAAACCAGGAGAACTCAATCTCTTTCTCTGGCATCACATTAAAAGCCCTGGGAAATGTAGAGACATGACAATATAATGTTAAGCTATTGAAGGTTTGAAACAAAGTTTTTAAAATGGTAATTGGTCCCTGCAGTATCACAGAGCAATGCCAGATTATGATAATGTATTCTGCCCTGGGATTTTACAGTAAAAGATAAACGTAGATAATTTAAAGTAAAGTTATCTTTAGGTTGCACTCCTTAAAGAAGAAAAAGCAAAAAAAAAGCTTCAAAAATAAAAAGGCAAATCTGCATGAAGTGTTTTTCTTTGACCTGCAGAGCTCATCACTTTCTACTTCACTTATTGATTTAGATCTCATTACATCCTCCGTTGGCCATAAATCTGTTTGTGTCTGACCACAACGTCATGCTTTGTACACTTTGCACTACAGCGTCTTTAGTGAGTTTGCGGGAAATGCATTAGTGGCAGTAAACTTTGCAGAAAAAAAGACTTTGCACACTACTAACCCTGCAAGAAAGTGGTTTATATGTAGACTGGAATAGTAGGAATGACAACTTTTAATACTCAAGAATATGGAAAACAGTGTCAAACAATATTTGAATTTCTAAATGGATCAGAAATTTTATATATATATAT
>CAEGAF010130275.1:0-19298 GCA_903067075.1 Micropoecilia bifurca
ACACACACACACACACACACACACACACACACACACACACACACACACACACACACACACACACACACACACACCTGCTGTGGACCACAGTCTTTTCACCCAACTGGGAAATTATCGCCTCATCTCAGTGTCTGACACCCGTTGTGGTTTTAGCGTATCAACATGGCCGCCATGTTTCACTTTAACACTTCAGCTCCAACATTTAACATATGTACATGTTAATCTTCTTTGATTTTTGATTTCGGACTCTTAAATTTATATTCATGTTTTTACTGAAGCAGATCATAAACTTGCTGATTTGACTTAAGGGAAACATCCTCAGAACTTTGATACCAAAAGGCTGCACTTATTTCCTGATGGTTGTTTTAAACATGATTTAGTCTCGCTAAAATCTAATCAATGGTATTTCCAATGATTTTGTTGGCAACTGAACACCTGTATATTAAAACACTTGAGACATATTTAGCTATGTGGACTAACTTCTACTTTTTATGTTTTTATCTTCAGTTTGTAAGTTTCTGAAAGATAAACTTAGAGTAGTAAATCAGGTTTTTTAAGTGAGCACTTAAAAAACTGAAGATTTTAAATTCTTCTAACTTGAATGAGAACTTATGGAAACGTGATAACGAGTGAAAATAATACAGAAATTTGTGGTTCATAGTAGTTTTTTTTCATAATATAAAATGATTATTGGCTTTAAATTACAGTATTAAGTTATAATTCACAATTTAAGATTAACAAGCTATCATAACTTAACAGAATAAAACACTCAAACAACTCGCTTTTCATTGTTAAATCAACTTTAATTTTTTAATTAAAACCAAGACAATTTCTTTGTTGACTTTACTGGCATTTCCAAGGCAGCAGGTGAGCCTTTATCTTCAGGTTAAACCACCTCCAGATGTTTCACAGTGCAATATTTTACAGCTTTATGTCCATACAACCTGCTGGAGATGTGCAGCGCTCAATATCTTTCAAATAAATGATCAATTTTAGATCAGATTTGTATTTTTTTCGTGCTGTTTTACATCGAGATGCTTAAAAATAAATCCAGTTTTTCAGGTAGCTTCTTAGAGCTCAATCAGCTTTCTTTTACGCATCAGTATTAGTATTCTGACAGTGTTTGCACTAAATACATAATAAACTGTTGCATGTTAATTCTGAAAATAAAATTAAAAAATGTCTGTATAGATTATGCATGTTGGTCTCTGAATGCAAAGACTTGAACATGTGCTGGTAATGTAATATCAGGGAAAAGGGTCAACGACCTGGAGCTGAGAATATGAGTTAGCTAACATGTACATGAGTCTATATGTGCATGTGGGAAGGTGTTGAGTATAATGTTCAGTTAGCTTCAAGGTCAGAGGCTCCAACACACACACACACACACACACACACACACACACACACACACACACACACACACACACACACACACACACACACGCAGATGATAGTAATAGCGGCGCTGACAGACATGAGCGGCCAGCTGAGCTAGAAGCCAAAGCTGCAGCTGAAAGTCCAGAAAAGGCCGTCCGGACACTTTTAAACATTACCAAACCGATCGCAGAGCGAGAGAGAGAGAAAGAGAGAGAGAGAGAGAGAGAGAGAAAGAGAAAGACATCTGTAAACAAGAATGGAGAACAGACGAGGGATTACTGCAAATGTCGAGGTCTGCCTGTCTGTGCATGACAAACGGCCTGTTTATCCTCTCCATTACACGATAATTATGTTGATTTAATAGCGAGACAGAAATGGAAACATTTTCTCACTTTATTTGCAGATTTTAATGGCTGGATGCCAGATGGTCCTCAGATGAACGTCACATTTCTGTGTGAGCTCAGAATCATTCACAGCCTGTTAGATCCGTATTTTGATCGACTGTTTCTGTCGTCTTGATGCTCGTCATGAAAACCTGAGTGGAAATGAAAGGCAGGTCAGACAGGAGAAGAATAGTTTGATGGTATTCATGGAAATAAAGGGTTTTGCATGAAATGTTGAGGAGGGTGTGAATAATTTAATTTTTCCAAAATTTAAATGAAAAATATTAATTTTATTCAGTTTATTTCACTATTTATTTTAGAAAATTATGAATTTCACAATTGCAAAATTGTGATTTTTTTTTTTGGGGAAGATTTACAACCAGAAACAGATTTAATTAAAACAATCTTCATACATAATAAATAACCCTATTGTACAAGAAGACGCATACTTCCATAATGCAGCATTTTATACATATTGAGTCCAAATTTAAATAGAATTATAAGTAAAACACATATTAAGATGTTCTAACAGCTGTTTCATTTCTGATGCAGATGTCTTTCTGTTGTTTTAAAATACTTTACAATTCTCATGTTGTTTATTGGTATCAAGAGAAATACGACTGTGGTGAGAAATATATTATAACTATGTATTATTAACGATAGATTTGAATAAACACAGATTTGAATAAACACCAGCAACATAAAGGATTTTTGACAGTATTTCTCCATCATCCATCCATCCATCCATCCATTGTCTCCCGCTTATCCGGAGTCGGGTCGCGGGGGCAGCAGCTTCAGAAGGGAGGCCCAGACTTCCCTCTCCATCATGGCGTCCGTAAATTCTGTTTTGCTTTATTTGAAAAGCGACAGTCATTATGACGTCACTGCCAGCAGCGTTTTGAAGACGCTTTTGTGTTTCAGTGCTGCAGACGTGATGGACTGTGTGTGTGTGTGTGTGTGTGTGTGTGTGTGTGTGTGTGTGTGTGTGTGTGTGTGTGTGTGTGTGTGTGTGTGTTTCTGCGCCTCCATTGGTCTCGGCGGGTGTGAGGGTGAGTGTGAAGCCGTCAGGTTTCACCACCTCGCTGATGCTGATCTTCGGTTGCTGCTCCTGTCGCCTCATAAACAGCGTTCTTTGATGCTCGAAGTGTCTCTGAAGGCCGACCTGAGACCAAGCCACAAATAATGTTGTTTCTGTTCGGCGTGGCGTAAAACGGGAATTATTTTGAAAGCGGCTCTGTGGATGAACTGATGGCTCGTTTCTTTATTATCTGACCAACAAATACAAATAAGTCAAAAATACAGAAACATGGAGGATTTCATGCCAAACTACTTTCCTAATAACAATAAAAAATATTTCAAGATACCCATTAACCTCAATTTATCACCCTCCCCCACCTGTTGCTGCTGGAAAAAGGGCTGATAGATTTCTCCATTATTTATAAGAAATGTTTGGGAATATATTTTAGTCACAATGTGACAAAAACTACTGACTATTAATTAATACAAAAATGAAGATAAATAAGTTAGATTAATATGAGCTACAGCAACATTTAATTTCCCTTTGGGATCAATAACTTTTTTCTTTTTATTAAAATGAACCTGTCACTAAATGTAGCGACGTTTGAAATCTACAAGGTGTGGCATGGAGGAGTGCAGGCTGGCTTACTAAACCAATCAATCAATAATACACAATATTGGTGATCAAAGTTGCTCTACTATTCAATATATAAAGGAAAACATAAAAAACATGTTCAAATAAAATGAAACAGGAGACAAAGTAGATCAAACCAGAACTTTTAAGTAGTAAAAGCTCGGCTGTGAAGAAAAGTCCTGATGTTTGATTAAAAAAAGATCAAATTCAGTTATTGATTGAAGATTTATCGGCAGCTGATTCGTGTTGAGGCCACAGAAGAAGCTCACATGTGGCTTGTCCATCAAACAGTTGGTAAAAGTTAACGTTAAATGTTTTCTGAAACTGATGGGAAGCCAGTGGAGTCAAATAAAAAAAAAATCTAACAGGTGTGATGTGTTCCTGTCTGGGGGCCAGAGTCTGAAGACGAGCCGCTGTGTTCTGAACAAGGCAGAGAGTGATGTAAAAAAATATCAGACTGTGAATGAATAAAGAAGCTAAAGTAAAAAAATATCAGACTGTAAATGAATAAAGAAGCTAAAGTAAAAAAATATCAGACTGTAAATGAATAAAGAAGCTAAAGTAAAAAAAATATCAAGACTGTAAATGAATAAAGAAGCTAAAGTTAAAAAAAAAATCAGACAGTAAATGAATAATTAAGCTAATCTAAAAAATATCAGACTGTAAATGAATAAAGAAGCTAATGTCAGCTTCTTCTGGTCTATGTAGAGCAAAACCATAAAGAAGTAAAATATGTTTGTGCAGAAGCTTTCCGAAAACCTCAACTGAAGTTAGCAGGGGTTTATTTACCATTTTCCCAAAACCCAAAATTAAAGCACCATCAATATTAAAATGAGTTACTATTACATTTGGCATCACTACTTAATAATTGTATGCCTATAGTTAAATTGCTAGAAATAGTAGTTATATTAATAATAAATGTATTATAATAACTTTACAGCAGTAGGTACAGTTGTTTCAAATTCAGAGTTTTTTTATTGTTAATTAATTATTATTATTGATGAGCTTTTTGTTATATTAGTGACAGTGTGAAACTTTGGCATATTAAACTGTTATAAGGTGAATGTGACATCATAAGAGTCACAGTTACAGTTTTTGACCAAAGCATTGAGTTTTAATAATCCGACTTAGGAAATGTAATTGTCTTCTACCTTTTATAAGCATGCGAATAATAAACGAGCTCCCCAAAAAAAGTATGATGTTTTTGTTGCATTTTGTATTAAGCCTTTATTTTTGGAACATAAATGAGCAGATAACCATGGATGTTATATAGTAAATGGGTAAAATCTGCTCTTTTCTGCCTTACATTAGTTTTGAATGTTGTTGAAACAATCTGCTACATTGACTGTGCTCTTAAAGAGCCAGACGGCCGGACCGGGTGTCAGACAGCCGTGTTTTTCTCTTCTATTTCTATCGTTTTGGGACAGAAATCGTACTACTTTACGAGGAAATTTGGCGAGAGCTTTTCCTTTTCTCTTTTACATTTTTATTAGTTACATTTTCTAGTACTTCCACTGTTATTGTTACCAGAAATAATAAATCTTTAAAAAAAATAGGATGAAAAGCGGAGTGCGGGCCTCGTAACGCGGGACGCCTGGAAGAGAGAGCAGCTTGTTCTGATCCAGTGGCAGCTGGAGAAACACCAGGTCACATGGGATCAGGCTTTCCCTCCAAACAGCTGGTCAAACAACGCCAGCGCTGCCAGACACACACACACACACACACACACACACACACACACACACACACACACACACACACACACACACACACACACACACACGGTTACCCGCCCATGAAGGTACAACGTGTGTGGATAGTTACACACACTCACCGGTCGGAGCTCATAAAACAAGGTAACTTTGGACACTTTGTGTAAAAACCTTCCACCGACCAAAAGAAGATCTTTAAATGTGTTATTATTAACACTGGAAATAAAAGATATCCAAATTGTAGGTGAAGGTAGTGGAGGCTGCGGCATCCTGCAGGGAGACATCTCAACAAATATCTCTCTCTTTTTGTTTAGAATTGTTAAATAAAAGGAAAAATCCAACATGCAGTTTAATTTGAATGTTTCAAAACTGATTTATGTAAAAGCACTTGTGTATGACAGCGTGGCTCAAAGCATCCATAAGGCCAGGAAAACAACCAGAACCTTCAGGAAACATTTAAATTACTGTACATACATACAGTAATAGGAATGATTTCTGGCAATCTTGACAAAAATGTGTCTCGCATACAAACAAAAAACTACAAAGTTCAAACGAACATCTGAGGTCTGCAGGTGTCGTGGTTCTCCTGATGTCATGCAGGGTTTCAACCATTCATTGCTGCATTATTCACTCGACCTGCTGCCTCCAGAAGCTTCCTGTCCCGGCTGCATGGTGCTGCCACCACCTGGACGCTTTCTTCATCTTGACCTCAGAGTCTAGATTAGTCTTGGTATGAGTTTTTCTTCAGACAGTGCTGGAGTCATGCAGAGTCATGGGGAACAATGCTCATATTAATATGTATGATTATTTAAAATTGATGTAAAGGCCACAGTAGCATGTTGTAAAACGTTCAATAAGCTGTTTTTCTGCTACCTATGTATATGGGTAGCTAAAGAATTTAACTTTTACAAAAATGTGTTTTTATACATATTTGTTAAACCATGTTGACCAGTTTGAGATACCATGTTGTGATGGTAAAATATGAGAATGTCTGTGAAAAGATTGAACTTCTCCAAATCCTCCATGAGCTACTATTCCTGTCTAAGAAACGCACCGCTCTTGACCAAAAACAGCCAATCAGAACCAGGAGGAGGGGCTTAGCGCTGTCAGTTAACCTTGTGTGCTTGCTGCTAAATGTGCTAATCGTGGAGAAATAACTGTTTATGCACCGTCATCGGTGGCTACGCTAACTAGCTTTACCGTTTACAAGAGATGATGGTTTTAACAAATGTGTAAAGAAACCTTTTTTTTTTTTAATCAAAAGTTACATCCTGCTGCTTTAAACAACAATTAAATAAATACATTTTTATTTTTTACTCTTTCAAATCCAACCTTTCATGGCTCTCTGGTGTTTTGGTTTTGCGTTGCGACCCAAAAGCTCCTCAGTGGGCCCCATCTGGCCCCATTCGGCCCCATCTGGCCCCATCCAGCCCGCTGTACAAACTTGTTTGAGCGTATTATTCGCCGAGTTTAAACGTTGTGTTTCCAGGCTGGATCATTAACGTGTAACTACATTGTTCACGGCTTATCAGAATATTTACGTCTCACCATGAGATGTCTGCGCCCCGTCCGATCACCGGGCCGCCGCGACAGAGACCGAGTGAGCCAAAATACCAGGAGAGAGAGAGAGAAAGAATGAGAGGGAGTGGTTGCCCCAAATACCATCTCTAAATATAGGGAGGGGGCACAAGGTGCAGAGGACAGGAGCTGGAGGACAAAGGGATTCAGGACGGGTGAGGAGCTTCTGTTCTTTTGTGTTTTCAACAACACAGAAAGTCAAGTTTGAATGTCGTCCACCAGGAAGGCGAATCGTGTCTCTATACACAGATAACAGTGGAGTTCTATTCATCAAATGCCATTAAACAACTTCTTAGACATTGTCTGCAAAATGGAGCCAGGGTTTCATTTTAACATTATTATCCAGGTGAAGTCTGTCGAAATCGGTTCATTCTTCAAATTCAAGTTTTACTGCTGCATAAGCTAAGCTATGTTGCTCTTGACGCTCGGTGGTTACCACAGCAACCAGTAACTGACAGCCGTCCGTAGTTATGGCATTGGGATCCTTTGCTTGTTTGCTTTAAAAGTGTTATATTTTAACGTGTTTTAGACAAATGTAATTATACTGAGGGTTTTATGTGTAAGTTTGTCATGATTGTTTAAATTGTTATAATTAATGTTTTGCATTTTAGATGCGTCGAATTTTAAAAATGCTGTCAACTGTTCATTGGTCTGTAAGGTTATTTACTGTATTTTATTTCATGTGTCATGGCAGAGGCAGAAGAAGTCAAATATGTTTACGTTTTTGAAATAAAATTAACGTCTCAGTTACAAATTATGTGATAAGTCTTTGAATGTGATGTGTGTGATTATATTCCCTGTACTAAAAAATACATTTACCCACTGCAGTAAAGTCTGACACTCTTTTTTGCACCACTTGTTTTTTCATCCAAACACAAGCAACACTTCATGTTTACCATAAAACGTTTATTGGTCGGTTTGAACTTGCTTGTTCACGTCTGTAGTTTGATCAGTTCGTTGTTTATCTCTGTTTGTCCTCAGGATTAATTCTCGCCTCGTTCAGCGATCCTGATCCTGATCCAGACAGAAAGATGGCGGCCGGCGCTCAGCTGACTTAAATACATGGAGTTGATTGGACTGCGCCACCTGATCCTAATGGAGAGGGAAACTTGTACTTTCTTTCTTTACTTAAACAGGCTTTTGTATTTAAGTTAATATTTTATTTTGAATGTAACACGTCTGACTTCCATTGTTGCTGTTTAGTTTAATAACAAACGTAGCTGAGTTGTGTTGTTTGCTGTAGTTACTGACTGTATTCTGTTTATTTCCCCCTGTTGTGTTTTAATGGTCTCACCAGCCAGTATATAAACAGACATACAGGTCTGGACAAAATGAAGAGCCCACTGCACTGAACCTCATAGAAAACCTGCTGGTTATTCCAACAAATATTGATTTCTGAGTTAAACTTCAGTATTGTTGTTCCTAAATGACTATTACATTATTTTCTTTACATTATTTGAGGTCTGAAAGCACTGCGTCTTTTTCTTTATTGCAAATCAAATCTACATTTTTGTTTGTAATTTTAGATACATGTTGTCATTAGTTCATATAATAAAAGAACAATGTTCATTTTACTAAAACATAAACCTGTAAAATGTAAAATCAGAGAAGCTGATCATTTTGCAGTGGCCTCTTCATTTTTCACAGAGTTGTATATATCCTTATGTTTTTTTTAAGTCAGTGATGTTTTGTTTTTGTTTGTTCACATTTTTGCACAGAGTTTTGTTTCTTTGACCTCAGCAATCTTTTATTTTGGTAAATATAGTATTTTAGGTTAAAATAAACCCCCTGCTTCTCTAATGCTTCCTGTGATCCTCTTGTGCTTCTTCAACTTGGTCCATTAACAGCGGTTGATCTTTTTCTTCCATTAAGAACATCCCTGACAGCCAAAATCTGTCAAAACTATAGTGGAAAAAAAAAAATAAAACAAATAAAAAAAAAAATCACTTCAGGTCAAACTAGGCGTAATCAGCAAATACACAAACAGACCTGTGCCAGGGGTTTCTGTGGTATTTCCCCCTCACAGGATCGGGTTTTACTGTTGTGCCTGGGGAGGAATTAGACGGCGATCTGCTCCATCGATGGTAAACTGTCTGTGCTGACTGATGGAGTGTTTATGCTGTGAAAAGGAGACCTGGGAGTGAGCGGCATGTCAGCATGGTGAGTCAATTTATAGCAATCCCTCCATCAGCTCTTCAGTCACACTCTGTAACTCTATCTGTTGGGTCTGGACCTCCCGACGCTCCACGCACACAGCGAACGCACATTTCCTCACGGAGGACGGAATGGGCAAAGTTCAAACGAGTGACGCACGAGTCGGACGTGATTCACGAACAAAAATCATCCGTCACACAGCAAACGACTCGGACGCTTTCTTGGAACGTGGGACCCGGTTTTTCCTCTAAACCCCTAAAAAGAAGCCGGTGACTGTTGGTGCTTAAAGGCAGCTTTAGTAAATTATGTTCATATTTATTTATGTGATTATTTCAGATTAGAAAAAAATTATTACCCCCTCTAATATTTATAATATCACAATTGAACAATGTATTTTTTTCCTTTTAGGAGGGTTAGAACGTTTTCATACATAAAGAAAAAAAAGATAATGTTTTTAAAATCTGAGATCAGAAACATGTCTGGAATATCTATTAAACCTTTTCAGCTGTTTTTACAATGGAAAATCTGAAAAGTGCGGCATGCTTTGGTTTTGTGCTAGTTTGCTCAATAATTTGTTGGGTCTAATTTATAGTTTCAATATAGTAGTACACTTGAATTAAATCAAACATAACTTAAAGGTATCTTTTCAGCAGGAAGTAGGAGCTTGCTTTAAGTCGATTATTCCTTAATATTGACTAAAAAAGTACTAGTTATAAATAACAATCTGAGAGTGGAACTAGTCATTTTTCATAAATATTAAGGAATGAAACAACAAGCCTATTTCTTGCTGAAAAGCTACCTTCAGATTAGTTTTGTCTTATTTCAAGTGCATTGAAATATATTTACCCTGGAAATTAAACCCAAAATCCCTGGTAAAAGTTTGTATTTTTGCAGCAAATCTGACAAAACCTAAAGCAGAACCTGATCACTGGGTCAGCCTGCATGCCCACATGCAGCCCACATCCTTGTCTTCCTGCCTTAATCTTCCTACTGACTAAGTGCATCATTTGAAACACTCCTATGCCTCCAGTGACTCAAGATGAAAAAGCTCACCAATCTCAGGTCTGGTGATTTGGTGACCCGCCTCGGCCCCAATCTCAAGTCTTTTGCCACCTCAACAGGTTTTCTGCCAACACCGTCCTGTATCCAGACCCTCCCACCTTCCTGTGTGCTGGATGAAATCATTCCCACATCACAAAAATGTTCAACTGGCCTTCATCTGACCAGAGCCCCTTTCTCTTTGTTTTGTAGGTTTGCAGCTGTGCCACATACTTGCCATATCAGATATGAACAGACGTCTGCAATGTCTTGCTGTTGTTTTCTAACCCAACCCCCTGGTCTGATGTTTCCTCAGGTCCTTATGGTGCAAGTTGTTCGCTAATGTTCTCTAACTGACCTTGGACTCCTTCACAGAGCAGCTGGATTTGCCAGTTGATTTCTGAGGACAGTTTTTACACATTTGGATTATCGTATAAAATTCCACCAAAATACATGAAAGTCTGTGGTTTTAATGTTTCTGAACATGAAAAATGTTTCCGAATAAGTTTTTAATTACAGTTTATTTTCAACAATTTAATCGGTAACAGTTAGCCGTGCCGTTTCCGCTGCACAGCCCAGCTGCAGCTCCCTTCCCCCAACGTTTAACCAGAAGCTTTCACCACATTTAAATGATTTACATTTTCATTGACGCTGTCAGTTAGTTTTCCCCGTCACTCGTCGCTTTTCGAATATCCGACAATGCCGCAACATGCTTCCCGGGGCAAAGGTCAAAGAGGTGGAAACCCCGTTACAAGCCGAAAGCCCCGGGCCTCGTTCAGCCGAACTGTTGGGAGATCGAAGACGTGAGGAGAAAATATGTCAGTGCCGATACGTTAGACGCTGACAGAGAAGCAAAACAGAGAGTGGAAACAAGGGGATAAAAGTGTGAGTTTTGGAGTAATGGCATCCAGGAAGCAGATAAGAGGAGCAAAGTGATTCTAAGGGCGGATTTAGAAAAGTTTTCAGGTTTAAGCTTCTGATTATTTGAGGTAATTTGTATTTGGTAAATATTTTATTCAGTCCTGAATCATCTGTAGTAAAAACGGAACAAATTCCAATATATTTTTGTTATTTAGTCAAATTTAAAAACATAATACATTAGTGCCTTTTATAATTTGCCATCTATTTTCGTTCGCTAATGTTTTCCATAGCTGGTGTGCTTTCTTAGGTTTTATTTGATATTGCAAAACATGTTATTTTGCAATAAGTGTGAAATTAGATATCATTTATATAAAAATAAAACAACAACAAAAAACAGACAACTTCTGAAATAATAACTCAGTTTTGCTCACAGCTAATTTTTTTTAAACAAATTGAATCAATGAAACTCATGATTCCTGTGCTGCTGGCGCACGTTCTGCTTGTCCTTTTTATCTGAAACACGAACCTCATCGGAATGCATGTTGTATCCATCTATTGAATATGTATAACGTAGCTGCTGTGTTAAGGCCTCAGATGGACATTAGTGAACAAACACCATCATGAAGACGAAGGAACTCACACTGGTCAAGTTGTAGAGAGTCTAAAGTGGCGTTAGGCAACAAAGTAACATCCCAATATCAGCGTTTGGGCCAATTTATCACTTAACACCAGAAAGAAAAAAACCTCAATTGTACTGACTTTCTGTATTTCCTCAACAGGTTTAAACCATCTACTCCTCTATTTCCACTCTGTGGATTAGTACAGTTTTATGTCTTGATTGGTTTTCTCCATGCTGTAAGTACTGAAGGCTTATTAAACGCATCAGAGAAGCCAGACTCAACCTGACCATCAAGCTAATGGTTCTAGTCTGACCAGGCCTGAACTGGGTTGGGCTCCAGCCATAAATCTAAATTCCACGCAGACGTTCTGATGTAAGCAGGACAACAACCCTAAATATAAAACCAGAGCTACGTAGCGGCTAAGATGAAAGCATATTCATGTTTTAGGACGGAATGGTCAAAGAACAGACCATAATACAATTGAGAAATGGCATCTTTAAAAAAAAGTGTTTAAAAACCATCTCCAGCTGATCTTCAAGGAAACACATTGAAGTTTGTGGTTCTAAAGCGACACAATGCAGAAACGCTTAAGGCATGAGGATTGTTTGCTACACATGAGGCCACATTAAGCAGGGAATGTTCGATGGAGGGTCGCTTTCTGGATCACCCAACAGTCCTGCAATCCAAATCAAAGTTACGTTTTCACAGAATTGTCTTCTACTCATCAAATTTTTTAATTTTAAACCCGACCCGCGGCAGAGCTCCCCTGGTCTCCAGGTGTCCCTCGCGCTCCGCTGTCCCCGCTCCCACCAGAAGCCGCGGCGCTCGGGTCGCTCCTGCGGACGCCGGGGCGGAGAGGGAGGCGAGTGTATTTACTGCATGTAGACACGTGAAGGTCAGACACGTAAAGCACTTCTGATTGTTTTGCCAAATGGCAGCCCTCGCCTCGCGCCGCCTCACGCCAGATTTTCTGCGGGTACTGAATGTAATTTCCACCACCGGGGGGCTTGTATACGCCTCCACGGTAACAGCCACGGCGAGATTTCAGAGAAACTTTGAGAGGTGACAAAGAGCGGCCTGTGCTGACATGCTAGGAGAGATAATAAAAAACAAGGAAGGCAACGGTTTGGTGCGCTCAGCGTGGAGGGGAAGAGGGAAAAAAGGAACATGGAGTGGGACTCATTCTGGAGCTGGAAGTCGGGCCGTAAAGGGACGTCTGAGGCCCCAGAGTCGTGTACGGCGGCTAAATCATGCTGAAAAGTTTTTTCCTCCGTAATTTTTTGTCTGGCAGCCCTTTCCCCCATCAGATAATTTAGAGCTTGTTCCTTGGGAGCCCTGGGCACGGAGCATGAATTATCCACCATCCACTGCAGCTTGGCTCAGGACCATAAACGCTGAAGAATGAGCGACCTCTCGCTGCGTGCAGACATGGCATGGAACTGCACTTAGTCTACAAGGTCCTTGCAAGAAGAAGGTTCCCAAGAACCTTCTTCTTGCTGGTTGTTGACCCTCTTCGAGTTCACGCTGCAAAAAAGACCCACAAACCTTACCAAGAATTTTGGACCGGTTTCTAGTGCGAATGTCTTGGTGCACTTAAAATAAGACCAAACTAACTGAAAAGCAGCTTTTCAGCAAGGGACATGAGCTTGTTTTACGTCAATAATTTCTTAATATTCATGAAAAAGAGATTGCTTCACTTGTAACAGGAAATAATGTTGTTATAAGTGAAAAAGTTACTTTTAAGTCAGTTTTGTCTTATTTCTAGTTCAACGAGATATTTTCACTAGAAACTAGACCAAAAATACTGAGTAATATTTGTATTTTTTGCAGTGTGTTCATATGAATTGCTATTTTAGAAGGTGCTAAAAACAGGGCTGAAGCAGCAGAGAGAAGTTATGAATGTTCACACAGACCTCCTGCAGAACGTGTGCGTGTGTGTGGTCTGTCTGACCTCAAAGAGCATGGGGGTCAAAGGTGAACAATGGAGGTCAGAGTTTTGCTGTCTGACTTCAGCCACTCAGGACAGACTGACCGCACACGTTTCAAGGGGAACACTGAAGGAGCAACGGAGTTGATCAGGAATTTCTTTCATCCATCTCTGAAAAAGAAGAAAAGAAGGTCAAATGTGTGAAACACAAAATTGAAAAAGTATTGAATGCTTCAATATACAGTATAAGCAGAAATACACTCATCTTTCCACACGTCAATATTCAAGATAATTCAAATGACTAACAGTGAAGTAATTGCACAGAAAGGTGGTTCTTCATAGTATTGCATCATTAAACTGAATAGAATTGTGCCTTTTATTTATTTATAACAATTATGTAAGATGACTTGTTATAAAAATGCTATGTATCTCAAATATGACTCAAAACACATTTAACTTCATAATTTAACACCTTGAAATTGGGCCTCTGTCTCTTTAAGAAGCTCCTGCTTTTTGTGAAACTCCACCTACAGAAAGTCATCACAACATGGCTCCACTATTAACCCTCTTTACATCATTTCACTGAGATGTAACTCCTAAGAGTTCAGCAGATGCTCAGCTCCACCAGGTGTTTGCTAATCGCTGCTGGCTAGTCTGAAGGAGCTGGAAGAAACAAGTAAACACTCCAGGTATGTTTGTCATGAGGGAATAAGATATAAAAGTACTGTACCTTACTTTTAAGAGTTTTATTTGGAATGAAGTCATTTATATATTTTCCTTCTATTTTACATTAAATCCCTTTAAATACGTCGACTTTTGTGGTTGAAACGAACATATAAATGTTTTGTGGGAGGCTCTGTAAAACAGGATCTTAGAAGGACATTCCTTATTTTGGCCTTGGGGAGCTTGGAAGAAACAGATGTAAATGTTTTACTGTGTTTTAGTTGTTCGCTGAAAAAGTGAGTCCACTGCATCGGCCAAACTAAAGCTGTAAGTGACTCTTAAAACTAAACCCACTGCGCCGGAGTAGCAACGTGAAATTCGGTAAATACTTCTAGATGCTGTAAAAGCGTTTGAAGGAGTTGGCTTGCTGAGATGATAAAAGCTCGCGGTGGTCTCCTGGCTGTGCTGCTGTAAGAATAGACTGAACTAAGTGTGCTTTACCTGCATCCTGGTGACAGAAAGGCCAGGATAAGAACAGATATTCGCCGCATCTTTTTCCATCTCCCTCGACGCGTCCGGGGGAATTTTATCACTCACGTGAATAAAGAAGATGGAGTGGCGAAACTTTAACAGCCGTGATCTCTGCAGCCATTTGATACGGATATATGTACATATATAAAAACCCATCCATTGTCCGGACACACAGCTGATGGATTTAACATAGAAAAGTCTGACAGTCTTTGGCTGGGACATCTGAATTCCTGACGGAGGTTTTTTACGGAGCTTTAAACAAGGTGAGTCACAAAGTGGACGATAACCTTCCCGGTGTTTCAGCGCCGCATTCAAAGTGGAATCTGAGTTTCCTGTGGTGGGGCCATTAAAAAAAACCCAAACTTGATAAATATCTCATGTCCAACAGTAAAAGTCGTTTTCCAGCTGATCACTTTCCTCCTCATGGGTTGGGATTCTCCTTCATCTTTCTTCTCATCTCTGATTGATGCCTGTTGAGCTGTGAATCTATTATTGGGGAGCATTTATAGCGCAGCAGAATGCAAGTCCGCCGACCTCCCCAACAAGCTGACAGGCTCATTTTGTTGCACAATAAAGCCTGTCGCTTTTCATCAGCTTCGCAGCATGACACTAAGTGGTGTCACTCACCAACACTCTGGCTGTTTAACAACGTCACGGCATCAGTGGCGATGGCGATGCAACACTGAAGCTATTCCGTTCAGCCGCTGTGGAGGCGGCGCATCACCTCTTTGTGTGTCTTTTTTTTTCTTTCTGGCAGCAATGAGTGCATATCTTATCCCTTCCTGTTTTTTAACACCATCACACCTTACGGGTTATGGCAGCTGTCACCTACCTGAGGATCTTTTACAGCTCAACCATGCATCACAGAGTATCTGTCACGGCCAAGTGCAAGGACCAGACTGGAAACTCTTGGAACAAAAGCCAAAGAAAAACCACGATCAAGCCGAAGAAGTTAAGCCAAGTCATTTTAAAGCAGCAGTATTATGTGCTTTCTAAGCATGCAGTGGCATTTTATAGAACAACTGATTAACTATGTTGCCTTCTGTTGTTGTGAAAATGCTACATATATGAACCATGATATCTAATGTAGTAATTTAATACCTTGAAATCTATCTCTGTCTCTTTAAGAAACTCCTGCTCTTTCTGAAACTCCACCTTCAGGAAGTCATCACAACATGGCTCCTTTATTAACCTTTTAACAACATTTTTACCAGCATTTCACTGAGAAGTAGCTCACATAGTGAGCTCAGCAGCTTCCTCTGCAACTCAGCTCCTTCAGACTAGTCAGCAACAATTAGCAAACACCTGGTGAATCTGTGCGTCTGGTCAGCTTGTCATACAAACTACGTCTCAGTCCAGTGCTCATAAAATCAGATGTAAATGGCATTGAGGAGCTGAAGGGGGAGTATTGGAAATGGTTGGACCTTCCTTAAAGAGACAGGGGTCCAATTTCAAAGTAGCAGATTTAAATTATTTGAAGTCAAAGTTCTTTGAAGTTTGGCATGTGCAGCATTTTCATATGAACTGAAGGTGACATAATTACTTGATTGTGCCACAAAATGGAACTATGTGCCTGGAAAATACACAATACCGCCCCGTTAACTGTTCAGAGAACCTTGATTGTTGATTGGGAAATAGATCAGGTGACTGTTTTTCACTAAAAAAAGAGAAAAGATCAGCTCTTTTCTCTTTTTTTCAGCATGACTGTTGAGTTCTTTGATGCAGAGAAAAGAGCTGATCTTTTCTCTGCATCAAAGAACTCAACAGTCATGCAAACTCAATAATCTCAGCGTAGAGTTGCTGCATCATCTGCGAAACACAAACTCCCAGGTCAGATTAACTCCCTGCTTTGTGTGGAAAAGGTTCTAACAGAACCTTCTCATGCAAAGCGGATTTGCCCCTCTATAAACGCACATCAAAGCGAGCTTTCCCTCTACAAACCCACAGCCACACCTCTAAACGTTCAGGCCTTGTTCAGCCAGCTGTGGTTTCAGACAGAAATACATAAACAAGCCATTGGACACATTAACATCTCGGCGCAAAGGCAAACAACCATAAAAGCACACGCATGTGACCGCAAACATGGAAATAGTAACTCACATTAGCAATATGTTCTTTCATAGCACACAGCCATGCATGGAAACCCACATACGCCGTGCAACATTGATTAATCTCGCAGTATTAAAGCCAGACTTTATGCCCCGACTTCCACAGCATCCAGAAGTGACACCTTAGACTGGCATTTAATTTTTTTTTGTGTGTGTGGCAGCAGGCGTTAGAAAAACACATGATGTAGCCAGTTGTTTTGGAGGGCAAATGGGGCAGCCATCATAAAGGCCGGTTTTATTAGCTGTTGCTTGATTTGTTCCTGCAGCCTGCAGAGCTGAGCCGCTAAATCAATGCGTCCAGCTGTTCTCCCAGCTCGACGGGGCTCTCTGGGTGCGCAGCAGGTGTATGGCCCGCGCGGCTAGGTCACACACACCCGCTCACATAACAAATAATAATGGCCTCCACACACGGCCCATCCATCACTGTTATGGCCCAGCATAGGAGGCGGGACGCTCACACGGGCCATGAGAGAGTGTGACTGTTAAACACAGAGCAAAGTTGGAGAAATACACAGTGACAGAAGCCCTGTTTCTAATTGCAGTACAGGTTTTGTGGGAGGAAACTGATCTTTACCTGTAAACCCCAAAAAAACCCTTTCAGGATTCCCAGTTCTTTACTTGTAACTCTATCAGCAGCACAAGCAACATGCCTAAACTAAGTGCTCCGGCAACCCTTAACTAATGTGACCGACTAATAAAACAAGGATTTGCAAAGGTTTCCCCATTAATAAAAGTGAAACCAGAGCTAGCAAAGATAAAAAACATGTGCGCTTTAATAGGGTTTTTGCTGCGCAGTTTGCTTCTTCTCATTATCAAGCCTTAACGTAATGCTGAAAATGGCCTTCTTGAGTTTTCACAAATCAAATACAGTTTTCATTAATCAGATGTGTAACAAAGAACCTCTGCGTAGCGCAAAACAATCTAATTTGGGTTTTTCAGAGCAAGTGAGAAGTAATCTGTGGAGGGCAACAGCTGGAATATGCAAATTATGATTTCATGGGCCAGTGTCATAAACAAAAAAAACCCCAGCATGTTTTCTGATGAGGGACAGATTTTGGACCCCATGAGGAGCAGCGGGTCCTCATAAAGTTGTGTTAGAAAAATGTGCCTTACAATGTATCAAATACAAGGATACACACACACACACACACACACACACACACACACACACACACACGTACACACACATTCCTGAGGGAACAATTGATCTTAGTTACAGCTCCGCTCTGCTCTCAGCCTGTTTTTTTAAGCAACTCAATGACAGGCTGAAGTGGATGATGAAGAATATCCCCCGTGTTTCTGTCACCAAACCGTCCTCTGCCATGCCCTCGTGTTACATCACGTGTTTACAACAGTCGCTTATTAAACTTATTACTTACTGAACTGTTGAAGGGGCCGCAAAAAAATCTGAACATCCTTCAAAGTTTCCTAAAGAGTAACTTTTAAAGAACAAACCGGAGCTTCTTCCATTGACTTCCAATACTGTGCATCTTTATAAGTATTTGATTATCTAGGTCAGGCACATGCATCGTATTTCCACTGTGTTGGGACTGAGGGAAGCACATCCAAATTGCCTCTACACAGAAACAAACAAATAATAATAATAATAATAATAATAATAACATCTACATGGCTAAAACACTGAACAGGTAAGTCAGATAAAAGGACCCTATGATCAATCTATCCGACAAACTCCACACATCTGGAGTAATTAAAAGCCGGAGGGGGAAGTGGTCTGGCTGTTGAGGGCAACTAACTTTACAAAGGAGTTAGGAAGAAGAAAAGATGAATGAAAACTGAACTACAGAGCAAGTGACCTTTAACAGCGTAAAAAAAGGTTAAAATGTGTAAATCTGGCTGCAAATGTATATTCATGTACATGGTACTGAGTTGCAGACAACTGCTAAGAGATAAGTTCTTAGCAGCTGGTCTCTGCAGTTGCCCTTTTCCTCACATGAAAGGGCAACAGTCACAGTATGTCTACATGCATTTGTGTGTTAGACATGAAAGAGGAAAGCAGCAACAGGCATCTACAGGAAATATTCCGAGCCTCATTAATCACGGCTACATGAAGCATGCCTTTAACACAACACAACAACGTAGCTGTGCTGGGGCCCAGGGGCCCCACATGGTTTGTGTGTGGAATCTCAATACCGCCAGTTTTATCACTGGTTTAATTCATTAAGAAAAAAAGGAGATTTTAAACCATAAATTAGTGTGTTCTATAGAGTTTATATGAACTTATATCTCCATTCATCTTTTTTTTTTTTTACTTTAAGTCAGTTTTTCTCAACCTTATTTGGGCCAGCATATGTTAACGCAGAGGTTCCCAAACTGTGGGGCGCGCCTCCTGGGGGGGACGCGGGAAGCCTAAATGAAAAAAAACTAAACAAAACAAAATATGAACACTGTATGCGCTCGGTTTTTACCTTAGAATGGCCAGCTCTCTGTTATTCCTCTGTCAATTTCATATAGTAGGGGCATCTGCACTTCCCACATCTGTGTCCTCTGTCACTTTTATCAGCAATTAAAACTGTTGAATCCATTGTTCACATGTGGTAACCTGTTTTTCCGAGCCGCCTTTAAACGCAACATGAGCGCTACGACGCTCACTCTGGGTTTACACCTGTGCAGCAGTGAAGGAGACCTGATGCTGCTGTGTGGAGCTACGCAGGTGCGTTAGAATCATGGC
>CAEGAF010130282.1:0-36280 GCA_903067075.1 Micropoecilia bifurca
AAGTAGAAAAATAAGGGATGAAAAGAATAAAATGCATAAAACACTTGATTTGATTTCCTGTGAACAGAGAGATGTTCACAGATGGTTGCTACTAAAGAAAAGTTAAAACTTCGCTTCATGAAACACATTTTGCCATTACAGCTCTAAAAATCAGCGTTGCTTATTGGCATCCACATTTCTGCATTATGCCTCCACTTTTCTGTCATCACATCCTCAATTTTAGCCCTATTATGGTGAGATGTAAGCAGCTTGTTGAGTGTTTATACTTCAAAACAAAACCATGAAAAGTGCAATTTGAATCCCATACTGGACTGTTTGGACCGTTTCTCTTTCCTATTTTGTGATATTTCCACCATCTTTGTTTCTGTGTCAACTGGCTCGTTTACGGATGACCAGTGGCGCCCTCTGCTGGCTAGCAGCCAAACAAGAACACTAAAAGAAGGTCCAAGAGGACATTACTACTAGTTAATTGATTAGAACTAATTTATTTTAATAAACCATTAATCGACAATTAATCTTAAGTCGATTAATTGTTTGCATCCCTAATTTTTTGTGGAGGACCTTTGCCTTGTGAGAAATTTATGTGACACAAGTCCAAAAAGATTCATATAACCATTTAAATGTTTTACCCCCAGGGCCTTATCCCCCACAGAATCTGTCCCTGTCACATTTGACCCCCAATTCAGCGCTGATAACCTGGAGCCGCCAGGCGAGACACGTCCCAGATGGTTTTGTGATCAACGTAACCCGTGGTCTGAATACCAGGAGTCGCTTCCTGCCAAATGGGAAGTTGGGGTCGTACACACTCCGTGAGCTGACGCCAGGACATCACTACTACGTCGCTCTGATGTCTGTCAAAAACAGGGGACAGGAACAGATCCACAGCATACCGCAGCACTTATCTTTTACCACCTGTGAGTTACCGTTCCTACTGCTCTGTCTCTCCACAAATGTTAATAAGTTACATTTGAATTACTCTGCTGTTGTTTCCTTCCGCTAACTTAGTGCCAACGCAGGTCAGACCTGGGAGGAGGGAGCGGCCCACGGTAACGGGACTTGGGATCCAGACCGGGCGTGTATTTCCCACATCTCACCCTCAAGACCTGGGCGGCAGCACTGAAATAAAGAACTCAGAAGAGCTGTTCAGGTATTAGCAGGCGTCTGATCACAGTCCACTCTACCCTAAAACATGAGCATCAGCAGCAGGTCCACTGTAAAAGCTAAGCAGTGTTTGTTCCTGTGCTGCAGATACACTGAGCTGGTTGACCGAAGGGGGAAGATAACCGCCAGGTTTTCCCACTTAACACCGAAAGTGATCCGACATCGTACCAGTAAGTTCAAACAATAATGTGAATATTTAAAAGATATTGAAATGTTTTACTTTCAGACAATAGTTCCAGTCTCCTCAGTTTGCTTTGTGCAATTTATTATGTTAGTCGGTCAACTTTATTTGCATTTTAACAAGGCAGTTCAAAATGCTTCACACCATAAAAACATAATTCAGTAACCAATTATGAAACAAGCAATAAACATTATATTTTGTCAGATGCCATCATCAAAATCATCAAGCAAATATAAATCAAATATGTTGATCAATGTTCCAGCTGTTATAAATCAAGGCTCTAAGCAAGGTGGGGTTTTAGCCTTCATTTAGAGGAACTCTAAACTAGAACAACTTTCAATTTTATTATTTTAACATAATAAAATGTATAATTTGATGTTAAAACCACAAACCGGTGGGGTTTTCAATGTTTTTGAAGACAACTGGTTGCACATAAACGTATCAGATAATAGGTGTGATGGATGACACATGAATGCCACACATTTTAGGTTTTTATCTGTAAAAATGTTTGAAGACCATGCTCACTTTTTAGTTAACCTTCTATTGAGGATTTTGGACGTTTCTTTCACTTCCTGCAGCACATAGGCTAAACAGTAAAACCTTTTTCCAGATGTTATCATTTGCTCTCTAGAACACATTTCCTCTTTAAGATTCTCCACCTTCTTTAATGGCGTTTCGACAAAACATCGTTTCAGGACGAGGAATGTATACAGTGCCTGCCAGTGGCACATCTAAACTCTGTCAGAGTCATCATGGAGTCATTCATTCATTTCCTTGTTTCGCAAAGATACATGACAGGAAATGTTTCTCTTTTTTTCTTTTCGTTTCGCCTTGCAGGACCTCCACCTATCAGATTAGAGAAGATGGAAGAAACAACAAACAAAATTAGCCTTGCACTAGAGATTGAAGAAAAAGCATTGAGAACACAGCCTGGTAGGTGTTTCATTTTACTCTCTCTTTCTCTCTTCTTAATTGAAATATTTTGGCAAAAAATAAAGCACAAGATTCCTGTTCTGGTGGACTGGAGTAGAGCTGGAATCTGTCAGCAGACGGTATCAGCTGTGGATGATGTGAACTAGTGGGCCTGAAACATGAGACTGAAGCTCATTCTGCTCTGAGGGTTTTAATGGCAGCTGCTGTCTTTAGAGTCGGCCCAGGACTGCCGCAGTCTGACCTGCCAGAACGGAGGGACGTGTGTGAACGAAAGGGGCTCCGTCGTGTGCAGCTGTGCGACGGGTTTCAAGGGCAGACAGTGTGAACTGTGTAAGTATATGTTTGTCTTATACTCCACATACAAACCGCGTGATTCAGACTCTGATCCCAGTTGACACTGGTTTTTACATCTTGTGTTTATTCTCAGTCTTTAGTCATATACACTGTGAAACTAGTCGTTAATTTAAGCACCTGCTGATTTATTTCCAGGTTTAGGTTCTCACCTACCACCAGTAGTAGTGAATCTTCTGAACCTGAAATAAAGTTTATTTGTTCTAGTTGGATTTCCAGGCTTTCTGGTTGAGGAAGAAACATTTTCTCTGAAAGAAAACTATCCAGGTCAGGCTAAAATCTCCCAGAATATTTTGGGAGAATGTGTGACGCTCTGAAAACAGTGGTGGTGGCAGCATCATGGTGTGTGTTTAACTTTTTTTCAAATGGAATAGAGGTTTTTTAATTAAAGCGCATCTTTTGAACTTTGGTTTTCCTCCCAAAACCTTCTGGAGTCAAAGAGAAATTTTTAAAGTCAGCATCACAGTAAGTCCAAATCCACTTAAGAATGGCTTAATGGGAGGAAAGTTAAAGTTTTGGAACGGCCAACAGGCCTCAGAAGGAATCTGACTTTTGCAGCCAAGTTGTTACTTTCAGTTCTATTTTGCCCTCAGATTTGTTCATTTTTATGTTGAATAATGCAGAAAAACTTTTAAATCATAGATATATATTTTCAGTAGAGCTGATTATTAATAGAGCTGGTAAACAGTGGTGTGTACAGCTTTAAGCGACACTGTGCTGTCACAATCTAACAGGTAATTATGCTTCAGAATTAAGCATTTTTCTACACGAACTATAAAACACATAATTTATTTCTTATTAAATGCTTTCCATTGTTCAGCATCTGAAATGTTATATTCTAAAGACATAGTCTGTTTTCACTGGGTAATTTTTCGACCACGAGTCCCAGTTTCCCATCAGTTTTAACAGAGATGTGCCATTCAAGAATGGTAAACCGATTCTTGAATGTTACAAAAGCCATAAATAACGGTTAATTTCCAACTGTTTTATACTTTTCTGTGTATAAGAATTACAGGAACTAAAATGTTTACATCCAGTAGGATTATGGATTTGGATACATTTTCAGTAGTCAGAGGATTCAAACCCATTTTAACTTTTTCACGTTTAATCTTGTCACAATCACAAACTTTATTTGTGCAGAGAAACAGGGATTTAGGGAGAGAGTCACAGAGACAAATCCAGTTCAACCAATTTAATAAGGAAGTAGATGGTCTAGTGTGATGAGCTGTAAATACACGCCACAAAACCAAGCATCATTTTCCTCCCATTCCACAGTTTTTCACTTCTTTTTTGTTGCTCTATAACAAAGCGTCACAACAAAATTCATTATTTCTCACGTGCTGTTGCAACGTGACAAAAGGTGAATGTTTAATGGGTGCAAATACTTTTGCATACTGTACACTTGGTGTTCAAGCTTCATTCAGAATGTAGAGACAATGACAGATTGAAAAATTTTTAAAACAGTGTGACACCCAACAATCAGCAATGACCTCTTATATCAGCTACCTACTATAAAAATAATTCCTAAAGATTATAAACTGCTTCCTCCGATTAATGAGACAATTTATTAATAAACCCGCTGAAGAATAATGTTCCAAAACGCATCTTAGAAAAAAGATTTCATCGCTGTTGGGTAAAAAGCCTTGTATTTCCATTTTCTTGTGAAAATGATATCTATTGATCTCCTTTTACAACTGTTTGTTGTTATAAGAACATAGAACATATGCGTTCTTTACAACTTCCTGGAGCCAAAAGGACACAAACGAAAAGTACGGAAAAGTGTTAAAAAGCAGCTGCTGACCAGAAAGCGCTCAAGTGAGGGAATACACTTTCTTACCCCTGCACTAAAACCCAGCTCTGCCAAAACAGAGGAGGATTTACAAGTTTGACTTCTCTTCTAAGAACATGTTGATGAAGGAGACACTGGACATCCCCCTTGCTCCCCTTAAATCTTGCTCTGCACCCAAATAGCAAGTGTCAGAGTTGTTTAAACATTCCTGTCCTAAAACCCATCCGTCAGCCAGTGAGAAGGGCCCGGTTCCATCCCGCAAGACCCCTAAGCCATCTAGCAGGCTTGTTCCCCCTCCTGGCAGCTCTTACGGCATTCGTGTGTGCGCTGTGTTTCAGTGTGCCAGCGAGTGCCCCACCCATGCACCCGGCTCTACTCTGAGACTAAAAGCATACCTGTCTGGGAGGGCGGAGTGTGCCACTATCAGTGAGTCCTGCTACTTCGTCTACTTATGCAGATTCCGGATTATGAGGAATGTGGGGAGGCGGGGGGTTTCATTTCCCAGCGGATCCAGTGAATATGAACTTTTCTTCCTCGCAGGTACAAAAGGACATATAAGGTACAGCAGGACGTGTGCTATCGGGAGATTTGTGAGCCAGTGAAAAGTCAAAGTAAGCATAACAAGCTCTCTGCTCTCAAGTAACTTTATAGTCATCTAACTAAATGGAAACACTTGTATTTTCTTTCCTAACAGCCAGAAGAGCAAGCAGACACCAGTAATGGTGTTTTTTTGTTTTTTACAAGAAAATCAAAGTAGGTTTTAACATCCTTTCTGCATGGCTCAGCAGAATGGCACATTATTTTTAACAAAACAAACTGAAGTTTCTGTCATTCTTTCCTCTAGAGCAAGCTGGATGTTGATGAAAGTGATCACTGTCATGTGGAGAACCTCCTAACTACATTTTTGGTGTATATAATCTACTTGAAGTATCTGATTATGGTGATTTATTTTTTTCGTGTGTGCTGAGAATCCGTCAAGACCCACTGTAACCATTTCACAACCGTTTGCTCATCCGGATACAGAACTTCCACCATGGAAGTTTCGTTTGCAGGAATAGGAAGGGATCGACGGACGACTGACCCCCACGTTATTTATGACGTTTGCTGGCAGGTACTATTTTCACACGTTTTAAGCAAATTTGAATAAGATACCTTATATACCTCATTTCCATGCAGAGACACAAGGAGAGGGTTTTATTTGTGCTCCAGCTGCAGGTTTGTCCCTCAGGGAAATAATCACAGAATGCTCAGAGTCCCTACATTTTCCTCATGTCATTATGAAACAACAGAAAATGTACAATACATTCTCACCACAGCCCATAAATTGATCTCCTCTGCCAAGTGTTTTCTATGTAAAATATCTTACTCTGTCTTAGCGGGTATCACTGCTTGCTACTCTGTAAATAGTGTTTATAGATCATTTTGTAGGTGGATATTTTATTAATAAAAATGATAAAAATGGTTTGAAATGTCTTTGTCCTTTCTGAATGTTAGAAAATAAGTGGCTTTTTTTCATTATATCGGAATAAAGTACTATATTTTTAAGTCAAGCCACTGAGGACGGTTCATTTTAAGTCTGGTAAACAATACTGTTTATTTGGCAGTATGCTTTGGTTCATTATTCCAATAAAAAAATGCAATTGTGACCCATTATCAGTTTTTTTAGCAGGGACAAGTAGGTTTTTATCTGAATTGTCTAGTTAGCACGTTGATAGCATCTGGGCTTTATGAAAACCTTGTGAACAATTTTTTTTATTAACCTTCTATGAGTGGCGACTGTATAAATATTACTCCTTCTCCAGACTTTGGCCAGTGGCTAAAATAACTGAGTGTCTGTGTCATGTTATATTTATACTATAGGGCAACAGAAACTCAGGAGTTACTATTGGAGATCTGCAAGAAGGCTTTGTCAATGTATAATAGCAAAGTATATAACAAGAACAGTAAAAAAAAGTTTTAGATTAATTTCAAAGAGATTGTTAGCAGTAATTATGCCATTGGATATTTCTTAATCTGTATATAAATGTTCATTTGTTAAATTAAAAGTTAGATTTATTTAAATAAAAAAAACATTGAGTGAGACTATGTTATAGAAAAAACTTTTTTAAGGCTTGACAGAAATGTTTTCATTTTTCAAGACAATAACCAAGACATGGAACTGTTATTATCATTTTGGGATAAAATGTAAAACTAGCATTTTTCCCCCTATTTATATGTATTACCCTAACAGCCCAACTCTAATTTCAGACGTTCCGTCATTATGATGTGTTCGCACTCTAAACCCTAATCTCTTTATAATTCAGCTAATGCATATAGTTATACAACTGTTCAGTGTAAAATACCATTTGCTAAAAGTTATCTACAATAACTACTTAAAAGTTGTCTACTTTTAATCTGACAAATGCGCCTCTCTGGGACGCATATTCCAACATTTACAGAATAGTCAGAGCATTTATGAACCTTCGTTTTAACTCGAACGTACCTGAATCGGACGTGTTTCAGAAATATTTCCCACAGCACCTGAAGGCAGCACTCAGCTCCTGCGGTGGGAGCAGCGAGCGTCTCCGCGGCCCCCTCCTCCCTGCTCCGAGTGAAAACTGAGATAGTGAGGAAAAAGCAACGGGAGAACATACCAAGGAGGGAGAAGGCTTCATGTATTAGCGACTCTACTGCTTTTGGGTACTTTTTTCACCCTTGTTTCGTTTTTAACCGCACAAATCAATGTGCATCAATGTGGCGATATCCAGTACGTCTCTTATTCGGCTGGAAAACGTCGTAAATCTGAGCGCGAGCACGGTGAACGACAGTCTGACCACCGAGGGTTAGCACAACTAAACTCAAATTAGCCTCCTCTGGCTAACGTAGCCTGTTTCTGCACGAAAGAAAAGACTTAAAAAAAACAGATTTGTGGCTAAAATAGTTACAGTGATTAGTGACGCTGCGGCGTAATTTAACTCGTAATGTTTCCTCCACGGATTAACTTCACGGACGGATGAGAAAGAAACTACCGACTGTTGAGGAGGGAACACAACAGCGAGCCAGACGAGCCGACCGCTGCTATGTTGGGGTTGACTGTGAGCGCTGGCAGCCCGTCGGGGAGCCGAGGCTGGCCGCACTCGGTGCCGTGGAGGCTCGGGGGCTTCTTCTTCCTGCTGCTGCTGGAAGGCGCCGGCTGCCTGGCCAGCCACAGCATTTCCTCAGGCGTCCACAACAACAACAACAACAACAACAACAACAACAACCCCCGAGTCAACATTTACATGAGCGTGGAGGAGGTGAAGAAGTTTCTAGGTAAGTAGGCCTTGTTTTAAAGTCAGCTGTGAATGTATCCCAGTCAGTTTCTATTTAAGGTTTTCATACTTAGGGTCTGGTATTGGGATGCGATCAGATAAGCACAACAAAAACAGCAGGTAACTGAGGTGAGAGGAAAACGAGAAAAAGAACATTTTATTTTGATACTAATGAAGAAAATAAGTTACCCAAATAGCACCACACATACCATCCGCATAGTGACGGCTGTGTCATGCTGTGGGATTGTTGTTCTTCAGCTGAGTCAGACGTAATAGAGCTAAACACAGAGTAAAACACAGAACTTGAGAAAGGGGGAGAAGTTCGCCTTCCAGCACTAAACTACAGCCGGAGCTACAGTCCAAATATTCTTTAGATCAAAGTATAATCACGTGTCAGTGATTACCTCTCAAAGTCCTGACCCAAATCCAGTAGGGACTCCTGGACCAGCGTTCATCCAGACCGATTGAGCTTGAGCTATTTTGCGAAGAAGAATCAGCAAAAACCTTAGACTCTGCCTGATAAGCTGGCAGGAAAAGAACCCAGAGACCTTCGGCTTCAATCGTTTTATTCAAAGGCTCAGCTAGGCAAAGTACAGAGCTACACTTCTCTGGTTATTTGTTAAAACTGTGGAATTGTCCTTCCTTTTTCTCAGTTTTGCTCTATCTTGTGTTTGTATGACATATAATCAGAATAAAATGCGTTGAATTTGTCCTTGTATGACAATATCCTACTTTCTTATGAAGTCAAACTTGATAAGAAACATTTAGAAAGAAATGTAATGTAATTATGGTTTAATCTTTTGCCATAGAAATCAGGATTTGCTTCTTAAATATAGGCCTGAAAGGAACGATTGTTTCAGTAATTGATTGTTCTGTGGATTATTCTGATGATTTATTGGATAATTATCATATTCTACAGATTGTGGTTTCCGAAAAGATAATTCTAATCCATGTCTGCAACTAAGGATTATTTTAGTAATCAATAATCAGATAGAAAAAAATCAATGCAAATTTTTCATTTATCCACTTAAACTTATTTTACACGACAGTAGAAATGCATAACAATACAAAGAGATGAGGGTCATTTTCAGCCTTCAGTCAGTTCAGTGTTAATCTGAAATGAAATCATCTTTGTGTAGTTTTTTTTATTATTATTTGTTCCTGCTCGTCTCTTCAGATATTTTCTCAGGCTATAAACTAAACCCAATTACCAGACGGCTATATATAGCAGAGTGACTAAGGTTTTTCAATTTCCATTTAATCAAGAGAAGGAACAAAACGGCCTTGAGGCTTCTCTAATGTTTGCGTTAAAAAACAGGAGAAAAAAAACATACAACCTGCAAATCCTACATTTTGAAGCATCAGCAACAAAGTAGTTTATGACGTGGTCGTCTGTTTTAGCACAGCTCTGCAATCTGTTATTCATGTCTTTGGTGCAGTGTTTATAATCATCGGCCACATCAGTCATTTCAGCCATCTATGGTGGCAAAAAGACAAAAAGTGATGAAGCTGTGAGCAACTCTGGATGTTTGATTTATTTTTTTATGTATCTTTTTTGCATGTAATGGCATGAGGTTACTCTCTTCTTGGATGCCAAGTCAAGTCGGTGTATGCTTTGCTCCTTAGCTGTTGTTTTAGGGTTTAGACGGTGTGGGAGTGGCTCCTTCCACAGCAGTGAAATCAGATGAAGGCTTTCGACTTTTGCCGTAGTTCCATCAAAAATCAGTTGGTCATCAAGCTATAATCGCGTTAGCTTTGGTTCATAGGTCAGCAGCGATATCTTTTTCTATTTAGTGGATTTATCAGGAGGTAGAAGTACATGGTGTCACAAGACTATTGTGTTAGCCAGGTCATTCAGTGAAAATGCAGTTATTCAGAGCTGGTAATCATCAAACAGAAGGACTGGTTTGCTTGTGATTATATTTAGTTTGCTTTGATGGTTCAACTCATTCAACGCCAGACTGAACAGCCATTGTGAAAGGGAAATGCGCCATCATCCAGTATTTATGCTCAATATATTAAGATGTAATAAAAAAAAACATCTGGTGACTCAAGTGAATGCTGCCTCAAAGTTTGACAGTCTAACTAGGAAAAGACTGAGTAAAACGTTATAAGATGCAAGGAGCATACTCTTTCTAAAACCGATATTCTACCTCAGCTTGCAAAGTTACATATAAAACGAAAAGACATCTTAAATGATGTCATCTGAAAATACGGGCAGAAAGTTTGGCTCCAGTGAACCAAATATCAGCACAAACATTATTCTGTCGATTAATCGGCTAAGAAAATGTCACATTGTGCATCTTTTTCATTTAAATGCTTAAGCCTTTTTTTTTTACACAATATTAGAGATGCATTAAAAGATGCAAATAAGCCAATAATTCAAATACTTTTATAATAAGAAGTCAAAAATGTATGTTGCCTAAAATGGAATTACATAACATTCCATTAGTGAACCATTTGTAGCAAAGGATGCATCTACAGCTAAAAGAAAAATACTGTTTACTAATCTGTTTATATTTTGGATTAACAAATGGATAGCAGGATTTTTTTTATTTAAGGTTTTGGTTTTTTGCCCTGTTTTGGCTTAATTGCTGACTTGAGTGTGTTGTTCTATCAGCAAATGTCTATTTTTGAGTCTGTATGCTCCACATAACGATTAATCGATGAGTTGGTGACTTTTTCTCTAATAAATTAATCACTATTATTTTGATTAATCATTTCAACCCTGCTCAAAACCTCAACAAAGTAAGTCAAAATTGATTCCTTTTGGTAAGGTGTAATGTGTGGAGATGGAATTCTATCTGGACAGGAACTTGTTTTATTACTTCTATTAGTTAAATGAAATGTTACAGAAAATATACTATGCATTATTTAACTAGGATAGAACATGGAAATGATGCAAAGTTGAATTTGGCAGGTCAGACTTGAAAGCAAACAACGAAGCCTGATTGGTGCAACTATGAATTTGACCAGCTGTTTTCCTCAAATATGTCAGACATGTGAAAACAGTGCACTGATTTCAGGATCTTCAGATTCAGTTCAGGATATTTTGTATCTGTTTCTATGGTAACTGATGGAAATCTGACCCGGTCCAAAGCAGGTTGGGGTTCCACTGTAGCAATCAGGACCATGAAAGCACTGCCTATCAACAGCACCCAAAGTGATGGAGAGGTTGAAACTCACGGTTAGAATCCAACAGTCTGCAAATTTTAATTAAACATGATTACATTGATAACGACCATCAAAGCACCAATTCAAACCTGTTTTCTTGGTTGTCTGTCACACATTTCAGCAACAAGGCAGTTCAAAGTGCAGGGATTTATCAGTGTTCTAGTATCAGCTCTAAACCGATCAGGTTTTTAGTCTAGATTTAAAGGAACTCAATGTTTCAGCAGTTTTGCAGTTTTCCAGAGGTTTGTTCCAGATTTTGTGGTGCATAAAAAACTGAATGCTGCTTCTCCATGTTTGATTCTGGTTCTGGGGATGGAGAGCAGAATCAGAAGACCTGTGAGGTCTGGAAGGTTGACACAACAACAGGTCTATGATGTATTTTAGTGATCAATATTCAGTTTATTAGTTTTTTGTTTCTTAAATCAAAATCATTGGTGGTGGATCTCACTCCTGTTTAACATTAGGTTTCAGCTCCTCTCCATTGTAGCTGCAGTCCAGAAGAACATTGATGTTTTATCACATTTTTTTTTTATGTTTTACTGACTGGTGAAACTTTGAGTCAGTTTTACATTTGCTCCCTTCCTGCTCGTTCATATTTTCTCTGTGCAGAGACCGAAACACTGAGGCACTTCTCTAAGCATCTCTGGTTGATGCAGTATTCGCATAAATTTTCTGCTTTTGGAGCAGATGATAACTTTCCCAAACAGCCCGACTCTCCAGGGTTCGATAAGGAAAACATCCTACCTCAGCTGAGCTCTGGTCTGGGGCTGACGGGCCGGCGGCATCCCTTAATTGCTTTTCCATGCCACTAGCGGGTATTGAACCTGAAGCTCGTGTTGGATTCACGTTCTTTTCTACTCTTTCATCGCCCACATCAGTTCTTGTCTTAACTCACACAGGCTGTTAGGATTTTAATGGGGTTTCTGAGATTGCACTGACATCGTTTATCATGATTTTGTACAAATTTATTTTTGAAGTCAAAGATTGGGGATTTTTTCCCAGGTTTGGTTTAACTTCTCTCTTCCTTAGAAGTTAAGCCTGCAGCTCAGCCTGTCTCAATAAGTGATGAATCAGCTAAAAACATGATAAAATAAAACGAGCTCGATAATTTTCATTCTGATGATTAATGTTTTTTTAAGGGTAAAATTCTTCAGAGACATTATCCATTGATCTATATGAATTAATGTTTAATGCCTTGAAATTTGGCCTCTGTCTCTTTAATAAGCTCTTTTTGAAACTCAGACTTGACAAAGTCTTTACAACATGCCTCCTCTATTAACCCTTTAACAATGTTTTTTAATCAGGATTGCACTGAGAAGTAGTTACTGTAATGAGCTCAGCAGCTCCACCAGGTGTTTACTAATTGCAACTGGCTAGTCTAAAGGAGCTGAGTGGTGGAGTTGCAAGGAGGTGGGGGGGGGGGGCTGCTCTGTGAGGCCGAAGCCTGGAAACTGCAGGGGAAGCTTTGTCCTTGAACGGGACGCTAGGTTCAACCAGATGTTTTGCACAGGTGAATGGTTGCCATGGGAGATTAAAGGATTTCTCAAACATGAATGAAAAAATCAAAGTAGAACTCAATGTATATTTTCGATGAGAGAATAACATTACAAATGATGTAATCAAAAAGTTGATTTTACATAATACCGCCCCTCTAATGGTGACAAAACTATTTGTTTAATCAGTGGAATCCTGTTCCTCTCCATCATGTGCTGCACCATGTACTTCATGCTTGAACCTTTTGGTTTAGTTCTCAGATTCAGAAATAATCTGAATCAAACTGTCCGTACATTTTGAACAGCTCAGGGCATGTCGGGTCCTCTCTCTCTCTCTCTCTCTGTCTCTGTCTCTGTCTCTCTGTCTCTCTCTCTCTCTCTCTCTCTCTCTCCTCCTCCAGAGGTTGAAAGGCAAAGCCCAGGCTTTGGAAAAGAGGCATGATTGGCAGCAGCATTCATTTCCTTCATGCCACTCTTCAGGAATCCTCTGGCTAAACAGAGGAGCTCCTGCCTTCACATCTTTTGTCTGAGCTGCTCCTGCTAACATAAGGTTCTGTAAAACTGAAACCCATTGTGTGTAGTGTGTGTGTGTGTGTTTTGTTGGCATTCTGGATCCCAGTCAGATTGTCCTTTCTCCATTTTTCATGTCAAATGATCTTGAATTGTTTCTCCTGTTCAAGTCTAGGCTGTAGAAATACTGTCTAAACAGTTAAACGAGATACAAGAAAGTTTTTTGTAGCTTTTATTCAATAGACGATACATTTTATAAGGAAATGCATCTCCTTTTAAACTATAAAAAACCAAACAGAGTGTGTTTGTTCTTCAGCAAACACTCCAGCGTTTCAAAACGAGAACCATGTTCCAAAAATACCCGAGCAGGGATGGTGTGTTTGAAGCATCGCCTAAAGACACATCCATGTTGTCACAAACGAGCAACTAGAGTTTTTACATATATCTGTGTATGTGTATATATATATATGTATATATATATATATATATATATATATAAAATTCTTTTAGGAAACTAGTGTATATTTATGTAATGAACTTGGGGAACTCCCTTGAGAAACGTATGAACACAAATGTGGCCGCTGTAGTGGGACATTGGTGAACTCCGGCACTCAGGCTCTCTTGTTTTATTCCCTTGAGGCGCATGACGAAGAAGAGGAGAAAATTGATGCATGGCCTCTTTGAAGCGACTCAAAGGAAACCGCAGATTGGGACTGAATGTGTGTGTTTCCTCTGGCTGTAAGATGCTTTAAATGGGACCTTTTTGTAGTATCTGGTGATGCTACAGGGTTTCTGTAAACACTTAGCATTAGGCTTTGGTCAGAGGGGACTGGACTCGGTTCTGCTTGTTGATCTATACAGTTTCATCTGGTTTGCCACAAAGCGGTGACATCCAGACATTTTCCAACGCAGGCAAGAGATGCCAATTTGAAAGTTCGGGTGGGATTTTTCTTTTTAGCTAAAATGCCAAGTTTTAAAAATTATTTTTACTTCATATGCAGTATTTTAATTAAAGAGAGACTTGATCTGTAACTCGACACAGTGTTTTATTGAAAAAAAAATGTTTTTAATCGATTGCTCTGATCAAGAAAATTTTACTTTCGTCGCAGGAATACAATTACTCTTTCATCAGAAATACTGAATTTAGCCAATGAATGTTTGCGGTCTTGCTCAAAATGAAAGCAAAAAATGTTTCCTTTATTAAAAAAGGACACCCACATTTATTTGTTGCACCATCAGGGACCAAATTTGAAGCATTTTTCAAATTTAATTTTGAAAACCTAGTTAATTTCATTTTAAGAGGTTGCATAAAATTCCTGCAAGACTCAATCACTGGTCATATTCACGTCTCTTTTGTTAAATGCTTCATTAAAATCTATCCAATGTATTCAGTAAAACAAAGCCTTGTGGTTCCATCAATATTGCAATGAATTTCTGCAGATGGCGATAAGACAACAGGGACTCTCCGTCTCATTTTATACTCTCAGGACATGCTGAGAGGTAAATTAAGGAAAGATGAGGTTGGTGATATCAACTATAATTCACGTTCTCCTTAGTTACCTAGCAACATCTTGTTGAGTAACTTGCACAGCAGCAGTTTCTGGTTTCACTGTTGTGCCTCGTAAAACTGCTTAGAAATGAACAACAGTGTGATGTGAAAACTGGATAAAATAAGAAGGGTCACCATCAATATAGCAGTATTTCAGATATTTAAAACAACAATTAATCAGTAATTATCTATTGACTGATATGAGATGCTTGTGCTAAGTTTTGCAGACATGTTGTCAAACCCTGCTGTGAACATCATTGTAATGTGAAAAATACTAGAATGGTTTAAAAACAAAACAAAAGAACAAAAACTGATTCATTAGATTGTAAAATGTGAACCTAACAAAGTAGTCCATAATATTTACAGATGGATGTTGCACCATTAGTGATGCTGACTGAATCGCAGAGATGTTCATGTTTAAGTTTCTGAAATCACCACTTTCTCATCAAATGCATCCCGTCTAGTATTCATATAAACCTTCATTGGGGGCAACGGTCAGGACATCCGTCTTGTTCCATTGTCACATAAAGATAGTTTTCATGCATTCACTCTCTTCACTCTCTCAAACTTGTATCTTTGGCTTCCTTTCCTCCTGCCTCCTGATGCTATAGGTTTGTTTGAACCTCAGGCGGATCATTTTCTGCCTCCCCAGTTATTGTAGACTTTCTAGAGAAAGGTTGGCCTGATGGAAACCTCCCAAACACTCGGTGAAGGAGGCTTTTAGAGGTGGCGTGTGGGCTCTGCGCACAACTAGCTCTTTGTTGTATCTGTCCCTGACCCGACCACCTGACCACTGCCATCTTTTGTTCTCCCCTTTCAACGTCATCCTCAGCCTGTCAGAGAACTGAACATGCAGACCGATACGCCACAGAAAGCTGCTGGTCCTAGCACTGATTGGTCTGTTGTTGGGTTCTAAAGCGGTCTTTATAAGGCATCCACATTTGCTTCACTCCATTTTTTACTCATGACGAGGTTCGCCACCAGGGTATCAAGTTCAGCTTTTAATTTCTGAACCTGAAAGAGAAATGAGTCATCATTTCTCCCTGCCAACAGTTGAAAGAGAAGTTGATGTGCCCTTTAGCAAACTGCCCTGAAGCTGGATAGTGGTTGAAGGCAGAAGACTGATTACACTTGGCAGCTCTCAAATATATTCTCTGAAGTTAAACCCAGTACCTAGTTATACTCAGATCTAATGGCATGTTTAGGCTGATCAGGATACAAGTAGACCAGTCTGGCTGTGACAATTCCCCACTGTGCTGAGTGGTAAGATCTCTGTTACCCACATTAATACTGAGAGCTAACAAATCCAACCAAGTCTGACCCAACCTGGCTAATTAACATAAATTATAGGTCTAAACTCGATGTAAACCCCCCATAATTTGAGTACGCAGTGACGTCTCCCTTTCTTAGCTTTTGTTTAATGTCTTCAAGCTCCATTTTGGTGTTTGCTGTAACTGCAGGTGTAAATTATCAGGGATGTGTGATTGATGGGAGCAGAGCAGGATGGAGCCAGATGGACATGCAGTGTGCTGCGCTTGTTTTAGTCTCGTGAACATCTGCACCCTGCTTTCTTTCCATCTGAACACGGAAAACTGCCTGCTCCTCCATTTATAATAATTAAATTAACAAAACTTTATATTATGCATTTTTGTTTGGCTTTCTCTTTGCGGTTGACAACAGGTCTAATAGCTGACAGAGCAAATATTACAAATCTGTCAGGATTCAACACCAAAAAACAAGTAGACTTTTCCCACGCAAAGAACAGAACAGTCAGTCCGTTACAGCGGTAGGTTTTCAGGCTTGATGTTTCTTGACTCTTATTAATCGCCTTTAGTAAGGCGATTAATAACATCTGAACACAGCGGTGGTTGATTAGCTAATTTAAGCACCTGCTGTATTGATGATCTTTCACTTGGTGTGTGGATGAGTTGCCTTTTGTTTTGTTTTTTGTTTTTTTTATTTAACCAAAACACTGAATTCCACAGCACATCTACATCTACAGGCTAACACGACTGACCTACTTCCATCGCAATTTTTTATTTATTTATATTTTTATTAAACTGTGAAATGAGAATTGGACCTTGTCCTTGTTATCTCTTTGTCTTAGTGTTGACAATTAGTAACAACTTTTATATATCATAAGTACATTTAAGGTTTATGTTGAAAACCTGACAGCTAAAACCAACGGTAGTTATTGTTGTCTAGCCGTTTCTTTGCCCTCCAGCAGATAGTTGGGCCGCAGGCTCTCACATGGATGACGTCACGTTTCAATGTGTCTAAAACAGCAGACGACTTGCTTGCACGTCTTTGTGCTTCATAAATGTAACTGCATGTTTCTCTAGACTTTGAGTAAATTTAAAAGCTGCTGCGGGTTCAGTTATCTCTAAAAATGATAGTATAAAGAAATTATGTCAGAGAGAAATTCTCTGTCCCGTATGTCACCAGGTCAGTGTTTGATTCACGTGTTAAATTAGCTGTGAACTGGCTAATTTCAGCTGGGTTTTTTGTTGGTTTAAGAACTGCTGGTGCTGAAACAATGATTTTATTCCTCACCTCGGTGGCCCGCATGTACCCAGGTGTGTCGGAAGGGGAGTTTCCCGTCACTTCTTCTATTTTGGCCTCCTCCTTTGCTGCCGCTGTAAATCACTTCACACTTGCAGATAGAAATGGAAACGTCCGGCTTGAAACGACCTGAAAACATGACATGTCCTGGAAACCAAAACCTCATTTCCCACGGGCCATTTTAGGAGCCAGTCGGGAACATAGATGCTCTTATAAATACTGTGATGCTTTGACCAAACTTTGTATTCGAATAGCGGCTCTGTTTACAGGGACATTTCATTTATTCAGTCATTCATTCGTTATTGCAGAAAGCAGTGCGTGCCAGTCAAGGATCAGACTGCAGTGGTTACACTTCCTTTAGCTCAGGAACCTCTTATTCCCAGCTCTCAGGCTGTGTACACACTGACCTGCTGCTGTGGCCGTCACCTTTCATTCCTGTTTTCAAACTGTTGTCAGCTTGTCTTCATTGACAAAACTGCTAAGATATAAACTTGGATGTAGATCAGTACTTTCTGTAGGGGGGAAACATTCTCCTCTGATTGAAGTTGTGCCGTCCAGCTTCCTGGTTGAGGACCTTTTGAGCAAGATTGACGGCTTCAACCCATTGACATGGTGGTTGAAACCAGCATGTCAATCTTTGACCCATCTTCCTAAGATATTATCAATGTACTTATTTTGATCGATTTTAATCTTTTCATACTTATCAGAAAAAAAGGGAAAAAACCACAATACTGTAAAATAAAAGGACATAAAACAAAAGCAAAACAATATTTAAATTCCTGTCAATGGCAAGAACACAAAAACGTTTAAGCTTCCTTTTATTCAGCCTCATCAAAATCAAAAAAGCAAAATCTTTCCTGAATATTTTTCTAAAACATGTCTCTAATTCCAGCTCGGACAGATCTGTAAAAGAAAATATAATCAGACCTTGAGGTATTTGTTTAGCAAATATTTGTTATCATTTTTCTTAAATTTAAAGAGTAAAAAGCACAGTTTGAGTCCTTCACAGTGATTATTCTTCCCCTGAATCCATAAAACTTAAGTAAATTTATTTTTAATATTGGTTTAAAGCTGGTTAAATAATAATTCTACAAAACATGTGTGTCCTTGTATATTAAATTTACTATTTTTGTAAAAAAAAAAAAAAAACACACACTAACAGGGGGAAAAAAATATGATTTGAGTGAAACAAAGTGTCTCTGTGGGCTTGTCAGGTGCTGGTGAATGTAACACGTGTCTCCTCTTTAGTTTGGTAAATTTGTAGGAATGTCTTTGTCTGCAGCAGGACAAGACTCGGGTTTGGAGCAGGAGCTCTGAGAAAGCCTGGAGGGGAGGCGAGAGGCCAGGCCCGCTTTTGATTCTTCTCTAAAGTTCATGTTCTGAAAGTCGCCATCAAAGAGTCATAGCGCTGCTGCGGCTGCTGCTGCCGCCTCGGGTCAGAATCGGGGATTTCATCACTACACATTAGACTTTGATGCAGAGGGAAAAAAAACCTTAGATGAATCACTTTAAGGCTCTTTTCATGTTGATTACAAAGCATCCTACCGATTTGTTTGCCTTCCTAATCTATGGTCTCCTCTCTTGTGCTTCATACTTGCCCTGCTTCTTATGAGTAAGAAACATGTTTTTCTCTCACATGTTGAATTTTTTTTGTACTGTACTTTTAAATAGCAGTCGCAAATCCTAAATAACAAATGTTCAGCATTTTGTTTTTTGTGACACTTTAGGTAAAGTAAGGTAATTTTATTTATATAGCACATTCTCAGCAACAAGGCAATTCAAAGTGCTTTAAAAAAAAGTCGTACATGCATTTCTAAATACAAATTTACTGTGCGTGCGTGCCTGCTTAGCCTTCCTGTTATCTGCTGGAGGTCTTGCTCTCTCCTGACATCGCATAATGAAATTTGATCTTTTATATTATTTTCCACTCTGTTTAATCATCTGTAAATTGTTTACTCCACAGGTCTGGATGCAGAGCTCTACTACGTCCGAGACGACATGGTGAATCATTATGCTCTCTCCTTCAACATGCCTGTGCCCACTGAGACTAACAGCCTTTACTTCACATGGTATTCCAGGTCAAAGGTAAGGATTCAGATCCTTATGTCCCTAACTACCTTGCCACACATTAAATATTAGTATGCTTGTTGATATTCATTTGTCATTTAAAGGTCGACTACCAGCTTGGATTCTTCGTGGAGAACCCTGCTGTCCTGAAGACTCCAGGGAGCAACATCTCCAGTCAGGGGGAGGTTCCCCGCGTTCCCTCAGGTCCATAAAATGTCCCATGTTTAGTTTTATCGCTCACCGCGTTGGTCACATTTCAAATTGCGTAAGTTAAAACCATGACCAGGATGCTCATGGTTCACTTAGTTTACCAATTTCATGTTGGTTTGAAACCTTTACAGCTCCAGTTTTTACCATGACAATTTGCACTCAGTAAAATTGCTCTGATTTATCATAGGAATGCAGATTTATTTGATAGAAATTTATAAAAAAATAAGGATTTACGTTTTTATTCTTTAAAGACCTTGAATCGTTTGACCACAGTGCACTTTAACTTGACATAATGTGAGGCTGAGTGTAGCAGAAGTAACCAATACTGCCACCTGCAGGTTGGAGTTGGCAGTTACTTAAACTCAATGTCCTTTGACCATTATCAAAAAAAATTGGGAATCTGTTGATGTTTGGGTAAATTTCTGCAATTGTGAAAAACTGTAGGGGTTAATGAATATTACATTTAGTAGAAAAAATATTGAGCTTTTAGCATTTTTTCTATTGATCAGAGAGAAATATTTCAGTCGGATTAGGTCAAAAGCACAGGTGAAAACTTCTTGTGAAAAAGGAAACTGCTGCTAAGAATATTTCATCTGGAAGAGTAGATTACCAGGTGAGGAAGAAATTCACTGTGAAAGGTTCAGTGACAAGGTGTTCATGATGTCCTCTTCTGGGGAGCTCACCAAACTCTTGTTGCCACCAGTGCAGAGCTTGGTGGCGTCTGGTTCTCTGCGAATAGGTCATCAGTTTTTTACCGCATCTCAGAAATGACAGACTGAAATGCTACAGGAAGGACAAAGATGAAGCACAAATTCCTTGCCATTGTTTGAGACATCTGGGAAATCAATTGTTCCGAGAAGAAAAGCTGAATGCTGCAGTGAGTCCAGCTCCGCGCCAGCAGCCTTTCATTTTGACGCAGTCCATGTGTGGGGCAAGGGAGTTGGCTTCCTCAGAGGTTTGCCCAAGAGCACTGCCATGACTAAAGAGTGGGATTTGGTCCAGAATCACAACATTAAGATGTTTGACTTGGAGTCATGAAGCTCTGCTGAAACCTTGTAATCAGTTGTCAGCAAGCTGGTGGATAAACTGTAATCAACTCCGAGCAGCTTCAGGAGACAGAAGGTCGATGGCGTCACTCAAGATTTGTCCCACCGGTTAGGCACCTGACAACATTAGGCAGTCAGGTGCCTAATGTTGAGGCACCTGACTGCTGCCTCAACATTAGGTTGAGGCAGCAGTCAGGCAAGGTTGATTTTTGTCTGGTGAACTGTTTTTCTCCAAATGATTTAAAGCTCAAACCAATTAAAAAAAATTCATTCTAGATCTGGGATCTGCAGCCTGAGGTTCCTGAACCGCAAGAGACTCTTCCATAATGACTCCTAATAATTTTGACTAAAACAAAAAAAGAAAAAAATGTTTTTAGACTCTAGTATTCCATCATATGTATTCATTTCTCTTACACACAGACATTGTGTAAGTCTTTGGCTCATGTCTGTGCTTTCTCTACAGTCTTCAGGGTGGACATCGTCTGTTCAGAGAACATGGATGAAGAGGCGTTTGTCACCATGCAGCTCAACCTGACCAGCCACGCCAACTTCACAGTGCTCAACTTCAAGAGGAGGAAAATGTGCTTCAAAAGTACGAATTCTGGTTCTGGTTAGAGTTTCAACAAAACTGAGACAGTGGAGCCGAGTCTGTTGTCTGGATGAGTTTTTTCTTTTTTCTTTTTCCACTTCAAACAAACAAACAAGGAATCTTGTTCCCATTGTGTGGCAGGACAGCTGTGGTTGCATGAATGAACTGCAAACATTTATGGTCTATCATTATGTTGGATCATCATGTGCATATGGGAACAATGCCCTGTAGTTGTACTCACACCTCTTGAACGCCTCATGATTTGTTTACAAAATAAACACAAACTTTAATGTGTGGATTTTACATGATCCAACACTATGCTTGGTTTTTACAATATGCTTATTGAAGTGGTTTTATTAAGGATTAATACCTAATGGAATCACCTTTTACTTCCAGTACAGCTGCTTATTGTTTAGAGATATTTCTCTTTGGTTTTACACATCAAACCAAAAGTTTTAAAAGAGCAATGTTGTGTAAAATAAAACGTTTTGAGCTTTTCATCATGTTACTTTAATGTTATTCCCTCATCAAAAACGCATCTGGAGTATTGCTTTGATTCTTTAGTGCATGCTTGAAAAATCATTTAATATTGTTTTAATCTGTGTAAAACGCGTGGCTGGAGCCATCGCCGCCTTCAAGACGAAGCTCCTCCTCGGAGTTGCAGCTTCACAGCAGCCCTTCCCTGCAACTCCCACACTCGGCTCCTTTAGACTAGCTAGTAACAATTGGCAAACACCTGATGGGCCTGCATATCTGCTGAGCTGATAACAAAAACTACTTCTCAGTGAAACACTGGTAAAAGTGTCGTTAAAGGGTTAATAGAGGAGCCACGTTGTGATGACTTCCTGACAGCAGAGCTTCAGAAACGGCAGGAGTTTTAAAGAAACGGAGGCCCAATTCCAAGGCTTCAATTATGAAGTCAAATTCCTTTTTAGTCATATTTGGTATATGCAGCATTTTATAGCACATGAAGGATATAAGGTTTCCAACACCTCAGCATTTTGTACCCACAGCACGACTTTGACTCCACTATGCTTCCCTCCACCCTGATGAACATTAGCAGAATGACAGTCACCCCCTTGCAGTTTTTCTTTGCTTCCAAAGCTCTAATTACATACAGTCAACAATTAGGTTGTTTATGAAGGTTGCCTGGATTTTGTTTTAGGTTGTTGGAATATAGATTGCAGATTTTCATTTGTACAAAATAATGAAAAGCATGTAAAATTGGGTTGATAATGTTAATTGATGTTTTTTCTGCCTTGTTGCTGTATGTATGTAATTTGGGTCCAAACTGTCATATCAGTGCATCCATAGTGAAAAGGTTCAAGGGGTGTGAATACTTTAGGTGGAGCAGATAATTGAGTTTTTCTTTACTTTTTTAATGATTTGGTTCCATGAAATGCATTTGTTGTATTTCTTGTCAGCATTCTGCATCTTAACTATCATTTTATTGACCATATTCATGTGTCACTCTGGTTCAATCAAATCATCTTTCCTAATCTTTCTTCTTCTCTGAACAGGAATGGACTCCAACTCGAACATTCCTGTTTCTGTCAACAATAACAGCGCGACCACAGGGGGCTGTAAGTAACCGTTCCTCCATCTGCTCTAAACCATCAGAGCGAACTCTTTGAATGGCTTTTCTTCTCCTGGGGCGTCCATACAGACTCTTTATGAGAGTAAGAAAGCACCGTTAGTGGGTTTGTCTTCCTTTTGCTGGGTCAGGATGGAGCAATACGTCCTAACCCACGTTTTTAAAGTAGTGACATCGGACTCAAAGTAAAGCCTCAGAGGCACTTAAAGCTCTCCTTTCTTATTTGTTTGTTTGTTTTTTATTATCGAAAGCTCAGCACTTTTAAACACTGTTTAATCCTCACCCAGGTTTTCTTTATTTACTGTCATCCTTTTGGGTTTTTTAACAGTTGATGGTGTGGCCACGCCCACCACCTCCACCCAGGTGTTCTACATCAGTGTGAGCGTCTGCTGCATCGTTATATTTCTGGTGGCCATCATCCTGGCCATCCTCCACCTGCACAGCGTCAAGAGGGTGGAGATGGAGGACAGGTTGGAGTTTTCTTCCACTTGTGCTCATTAATGTCCCGTTTATAGCAGTTAGAGCTCTGATAGACACTAACCTGAAATGCATTTTGTGCTGAATGCAATTAAGATTGGTCCCAAATAAAAAGCTAAAACTTTTAGATTTAGCTAAAACGTGTTGGGTTTGTTCATTTAAAGCTGTGATGCAAATTACTTTTCACTTTGAAGCAACCTGAGTTCAAAGGAGGAAGAAAATCAGTTTAATCTGAACCTTTATTGACTTTTCCAAGTAAAAATGACTTATTTTTTTGTTAAAATAAAGGCTTCACCTGTTTTCCCAGGGGTTAAACTCTGCTCACAACTCAGGAAGTCTCATTTGATTTAAAATCGTTGAATAAATATTTCCGTATTGAATTATACTTCCCTAATTTCTTCTTGACCCCCAATTGAAGGTTCTTGATAGTTTAGTAATTCCTCTGCTGCCTTCTTCAAGACTAACAGAAGAAGGTAACCTACCTATTGTTGACTCGATAACTTATCTTATCTGTTGTTGCTGAAAGAACCATAAACCTTTTCTGTTTCCTCCCACCACATCCATGACATTCAATGCATTTTATTGGGATTTTATTTGCTAGAACACCCCAAAGTCAAAAAGGAAGAAAAAGTAGAACAATAATGATACATGATTCTTTTGTGTCAGACAAGTAAATGTCTGATGCTGCATTTGACCTTTTTTTGTATTGAGCTGGATCATAGAATATTGTACCAACTCGTACCACACGTGTGCGTTTACTTGAGAAAATAAAAATAACTAAGAGCTCATGTGTGCAATATGTTTCCTATTTGCATAACTTTGCGGTTATGCAGAATGATGCAGTTTGTCTTCTCATAAAATCCCAATAAAATAATTACCCTGCTTGTTGTTTGAATAGTGAAATAATTCAGGAGCTGTACATGCATTAGCAGGGCTCTGCACATTGTTAGGGTCTAAAAATGAACATAGATTCTCAATTGAGAAACATTTGTGACTTTTCTTTCTTTTGCGGTTTCTATTCCAGTCCCTCCAGGAAGTTACGATGTCGCAATCGCAACTATTAATGCAAATACATGTTTTTAATCTGATGTGCCTCGAGTCAACATTTTGCTGTTAATTGGCACTATAGAAGAGATAGAATAGAATAGAATGACCTGAATTGGATTGAAACTAGATAACAGAAACCAAATCAGTGTTTATTTTTACCTCCGCTGTTTGATCACCTGCATCATGTTTCCTCTCCTCTCTGTCAGTGTGAGCGACAGCGGAAGCTCACAGGGTCTCTCTCAGCCGTCCACCCAGACCACTCAGTACCTGAGGGCCGACACGCCAAACAACGCCGCTTCCGTCACCAGTAAGGCGTTCTTGCTCCATCTGCACTGTGTGTGTGTGAGCGCGCGCGGGTGTGTCTGTGTGCCTGTGTGAGACCATATGCATTCGGCGTTCACACCGTTATCCTCCACATTAGATTAGATTAGATCCATAACTGCGTCCGGAGTGCTATTTATTTATTTTTTTATACCGTCGCCCTGCCGGCATCTGCAAACAGCAGATACTTTTCTAAATCTAATAGTCGACTGAATAACACAATTAGCCTCACTTGGTATCATATGATGACGAACGCCGCCGCTGCCAATGTGTTTGTCTTCCTTTTGGTGGCTGTCAGCCCTGTGACCTGCTCTGCTCTGCGCGGCGTGTAAATATCAGCACCATGTGCTTCGCATCAGGCAGCGGTTGATGGAGGGGGGGAAAGGCCACCTTTTCATGCCAGACCTGGCAGGAAGTGATCAAACTCCTACTGGATGCAATTACAGAACCTGCTGGGAAAGGTAGACTTGTGCTAACAAACTTAAATGCTTCATATAAACAAAACAACCCTGAACCTTTCTGAAGCATCGGATTTGGGCCGTTTGAGCCAGTTGTGATGAGCTGTCACTGGTTGTCACTGGTTCTGCCTGAGGATGTCTGGATCTGTTCAGTTCCTCCACCAATACAAACCGCTGTGAAGTTCATCATATTAAAGGGATCGGGGGGGATGCCATTAACTAAAGCTCTTGACACCTTTAATTCATTAGGCGGGTTTTAATGAGGTTAAAATGTCAATCATTGATCCATCACCGCCCTCTTGTGGATTAAATCTGCATTTCACCTTTTTTGCCTTTTCTCTCTGACTTATACCAACACATTAACCCGGAGCTTGATAGTGAAATTCACCCCAGCATGCCCAGTTTAACAGATGTGTAAGGAAACTGAAAATCAGATGTATTTACGTCCATTTATCCGTTCAGGTGCCGTTGTAATCTGTGTGAGCAAGCCTTGTAATTGCTTATTTCTCCCTTTCTTTCTCCCTCCTTCCACTCCCTGCCTTCCCCTCTTGTCATTAGACAATCACCCTGGCTCTGCGCCCATTCTCCAGCTTGCTGCCTCCTCCTTCCAAAACCCAGGTGCCCCCCCTCATGAAACCAAAAGTAAGTTCATTAGGAAAAGGAATCAAAAACACAACGCCGCAGCACACGCTACGCTATTGCCACACTTTACCAGCTCCAACAAATGCTACCTCAGGGCTTCAGGAACTCAGCTTGGCTTGGATGAAAAAAAAAACTCTGATAAGTCTTAACCTTTTTATGTGTTTTGTTTTTAACAACGTGAAAAAATTCTGATGGCACCAATGGACATCAAAGAATAAAGATGTGTTCATTTAATTTAAGGATTCACCAATCAGAGTTTTGAAACCAATGTCTGAATTTCATAAAGCTCTGACCTGCTGCTGCTTAGTATTAACAAGATTCAAATTATTTTTAGGCCAGAAATGTTAGTTTTCTTAAAAGCTGAACCAGGTCACAGGGTTTTCTCCTGCTGCATTGTTGAAAATATGCCAACACAATGAAAACGTCCTGGATGGAAGACCTGTAACGGGGATAAATGTTCCACACTAACACATTCATGTTTTATCTTTTATTAAATCCTTTAAAAATATCACTGGGTGTGATTTAATATTACACATTTTTTAAATAGCTGCACTCTTGTTTTGGCTTGTTCAACCATGTAGTTCTGACCACATAACAAGCCTTTAGTACTGAACTGTCTTCAGTTGTATAAAGCAAAGGAGATGCAACTAAGACAGGGTTTACTAATAGTTTTAAACAAAGACGAGATGATTTTAGAGAGTAGACTCTATCTTCACTCTAAGATTTCCAAAATGCCGCCACCATTTCTAAATCCTGTGTTTTCCATGACTGAGAGCTAAAGCTCAGAAGGAGATAACGGGTCACCTTTACTGCACCTTTTTCATCCTTCCCATTACCTGCTGCAGTGTTGCACCATGTTGCAGCTGACATTCCTGACTAATGCATTTGCTTTGACGCCACAAACAGAAAACAAATCCATCTCTGACGTACTTTGTCTTCTTCCAATTGTTTACACAGCTGCCTCAATTCCAACCCTCCTGTCCAGTGTTTGTTTGTTTGTTTGTTTATTTGTTTGTTTGTTTTCTGTCTTGTGCCTCGATTTGACTCCACATTTGTTTACTCCTCAATGCAACAAGTTTGAAATGAGTGTTGATGTTGTGACCTCTAGGGGGCAGCATCAACCTGTTTTTATAAATGTGAGTTTTCTTAAATATTCTTCTCAATGTCTTACTGTAATTATATCAGCTTTCAGATGATATGTCTACATAAATCATCTGTTGCTGAATTTTTTTGTGCACTTTTGTTCTGGTCAGTTTTCTGTAAGAGTTCATCTAAAATACAGTCTTTTGTGAATCCCTTTTACTTTTTCTGAACAATGACTCACTTTAAAGTAATTTTTTTATGTAATATGATAGATTTATGCAAAGTAATGTAAGGTTTTTAATATAAGATTTGAATATTATGATGTCTGTGTTTTCAACCCCCTTCAAATAAAACCCAGTTTTCATACCACTTGGAAAAACAAAACAATTCAAGTCTAGTCTTTCAAATCTCTGCAATTCAGGATGGTGTCGCAGATTTAATAGTTTCAGGCTGCAGATGCAAAGACGTAAAAACAAGCCGTCACTCATCATCGGCATCCAGAAGATGAAACGTTTGGTGTTTTCCTTGATGTGTAAAAGTTGTGGAACTGTGTAGGCCTGCAGCTAATGGCAATGCAGACACTGGGGAAGATTATGCAACAACAGTGCTGTAATACAGAACTTTGCATGAGGTGGCTAATATGCAATATGCATGTAAGGTACAGCACATCTTCCTGAGTTGGTTTCTTGTAATCGCTGTAATTTATTTGAATTATAGCAACTGCTTCAGCGATCCAAGAAGAAAAGTCCACCAAGCTCAGAGAAAGCTGTAACGTTTGCGCAATAAGAATATTTCTCTATCACAGGTTACCCTTCGCTCCGAATAGAGAAGAATGACCTGAGGAGTGTGACGTTAATGGAGGCCAAGGCCAAAGTGAAGGACATTGCCATCTCAAGGGACAGAGTCACGCTGCGAGACGTCCTGCAGGAAGGTATCCGTCTTATAGTCGCAAGAAGTTAGGACTGAGAGTTTAGCGCGTTAATTTTATTCATTAATTACAGACTTTGACACTTTAAACATTTTGATGCAATTAATTCCATGTTTGTTCCCCAACATACAAATATACAAAGGTTCCTAATCCTTCTCTGGAAAACCCGCAAATCTAACGCACATCCGCAAACACCACCAATGTTTAGTGGGCTTCTCTTTGCTCACTAAACATGATCTGATTGATAAGACTGGAAAACACTACAGTTGTGTTCCAGTTGTGTTAAAAGCAGTTAGCCTATCAGTGAAGCATTCAAGCCTTAAGTAGCATCTAAATGCTAAACATGTAACTGCAGCCCAGACGTCCCCAATGGTGATGTCAGCCAGTTCACATTTCTGAAAGCTGAATGAATACAACACCAATCTGAAGGTTGAATAACCTAAACAACAGAGTGAAAACAATATGTATCTGTTGTTGAGCTCATACGTCTATTTATTCAATAATTACCAGCAGAAGTTGGTTTTGAACTGAAAATATTCCTTATTTTAATGTTAGATTAAAATGTAATTATTTGTGATTAATTAGTTACAGACCCTACAATTAACTCCATTTTAAACATTTGAATCAGTCTGCCTGTAGTTTAACTTTAGAGGTTAAAGTACAGGCAGAAATCAGATGGTGAAATGTAACTAATGGTTTATAACAAGGTAGAGCATCCTCTACAAACACAGGTCTGGATTGGTTTGGGTAGATTATTTTCAAAAACTGAGACAAAGCAAGAGCAGCTCTGCTCTACAAACATGTTTTCAGCTGTTAAAATGTTTAAACGAATGAATTTTATGTATGGATTATCACAGAACCCTCTCAGGCATATTGTGTAGCACGTGGCCTTTTAATAACCCCTTGATATGAAAGTTGTTGACGTTCTCTGCAGGGGTTGAACGTGCCTCATCAGATCGGTGTTGATGAATGCTTGCCAGGAACAGTATGTAACACATTGAGGGGGTGGTGGGGCATTGACGTTCAAGCTTCCAAACGTCTTTCTTCAGCTCAGCAGAAATGCAATCACAGCTGCTTTGGGCTTCAGTTTCATCACATACAGCAGTCACTCTGTTTACAACGTGTTCATGGGATGGTTATTGTGGTGAACTTCCCTTTCTGGACATCAGCCCTACACTGGGCCGCAGTTACGACGCATGAATCATCAGGAACGTATACAACCCAATCCATTACAAGTCTGTGGGTGCTGTTTTTTTTTGGTTTTTTTTCATCACTTCTGTTTTTAAATGAAATGTGGGAAGTAGGCCGTGTTCAGATCAACCTTTGGCTTTCCTGTAAATGAATAGCAACAAAAAAAAGTTTTAAATATGAAATTCATTCCCAGTCATTTTTCTTTCCAGCGAAATTATGTGGCGACTTTGAATTACCTGGGGGAAATATACTGATGTTTCCCCCAGAAAGCTTTTACATGCTTTATTCTGAAATTGACACTAAACAGAAAATATTGGCACCCAGTTTCTTAATATAATCTCCTGCATCTGTGTGTGATGTGTAGCTGTGTGGACTTTTCTGTAATCAAGAAAAGTCCACACAGCTACATGACAGCTGTGTGGACTTCATTTTTTCTGTCATTTCGTGAAATGACAGAAAAAACTGTCATTTCACGAAATGAAATGACAGAGTTTCAAATCTGAGTTTTGCAATTTGATTTTGAACACTTATACATGGTCTGGAATGTAGACAAGGGTGACATTTTGCAAAAAATGTTCTTTTATTTATTTATTCCAGATTTTCCCTTTTTTTAACACACAACTATGCATTCTGGAAATTGATTTTAAATTTTAGTGTTGTGCATTAAATGTATGAATTTTATGTATAGATTATTACAGAACAACAGAAACAGGATTTCAGAAAAAATAAGTGCTTTTTCCACTGAGTTAGATGAAGTATTGACTTTCTACGTTGCAAAAACACAAAATCTTACCAAGTAATTTTGGTCAAGTTTCTAGCGCAGATAACTTGGTAAACTTGAAGTAAGAAAACAAACTTGGAGTAACTTTTCCCTTAGTAGTGATAAACAAGTACAAGTTCCATTAGCAGATTATTTCACTTATAAGACTAGAAAAATGTCTTGTTTTAACTTAAATACTTTGCCAATAGAACTACTGCTTGTTCATCAATATTAAGAAAGTAATTGGTAAATGCAAGGCCCTATGTCTTGCTGAAAAGTTACTTATAAGTTTTCAGCAAGAGAGTGCATATTTAAATAGTTGCACTTGTTTCTAGTGCAACTATTTAAATATTAGCACTAGAAACAAGACCAAAAATACTTAGTAAGATTTTTTTGTTTTTGCAATATGTCTTTGGTTTGCAACATCAAAACATTTTGAGTTAATGTGTTAATAATTTTGCTTTTTAATTCACTAACACGGGTCTTTTGGAACCCTGGAACCCATTTTGCCCTCAATCCAGCTAAACAATTTTTTTTGTCAAAAAAAGCACTCAATTTGTAACTGAAGAACAAAAAGGCACAACTTTAGAAAAAAAAGAATATTTATTAAACTACTTCTGTAGTAGTATAATAAACACCCAGAACAAAATGTACTCTACTCACCAAAAAAGCTAAAGCTAGTATTTTTTTGTGTGTTTGTTATGTTTACATTGTGAAACATTGCTCAGCATACCAAACGTATTACCTCTTTTCAACCTCTGGATTCTTTATCTTCTGCATTTAACAAACATTTTGTAGATGACAAATTATTTATTTATTTATTTATTTACATTTTGCTTTCATTTTACAAATAAACTGACTTTACAATACTGGGAAGCATCATTACCATAAAAAAATATTTGTTTAGCACAACTTTTCACTCTTTTTTTGTCATAAATATACTTCAATCAAGATGCTTTTCATTGTAAACACAGATTTCTCATCGTGTAGCAACATGCTAAATATCCCAGAACTGTTCCTTGCCAATGGCTTCACAGATTTCCACAAGTAAATAAAGCCTCATCAATTTGCTCTGACATACATGTAATCTGGGTGCTTTGTTAACTTCCTATTACATTGTGGAGTATAACAACCACAGACCCCTTACTAAATACACTTAAAACTCTTGAAAATTTGAGCTGCAACGTGATAAAATGTGAAAGAAAAAAAAATGCTTGAAGTCTTAAATAATTTAATAATGTACCGTCAAAACACGAGACTACAAATACGTGAAATGCAGAACTGAAGGGTGAAGGAGCCTGCAGGTCCAGACAGGCTTGATGAAGACATTGTGGGGGGGAGGAGACACTTAAACTCTAACCCTCTTCTCCAGCTCCGTCTCATTTTCCTGTTGAGACTAAGGCTCAGTTTTCCCCCAGGCTGCCATTTGTTTTCTAAGTTTATGTAGATGGTTTATGCTCTAAAATGACCTTCAAAATGTCCCCGGGCGGCGATGTAACATTAAGATAATGAAAGCTAACCCCCACACACACCCCCACCTTCCCACCGCTGCTTGATCTCACCACTGCGTGCGCATTTCTGCACCGTCCTAAGTGATGAAAGATCCAGTTTTTGAGTTTTCAGCTAAACTCGAGCCAAAACCCCTTAATCCTTCCGTAGAGACAAAGCATCTTAGGGAGAGATGCGTCCACGCTGTCCACAGATCAGCCGGTTAGCGAGGTGACCTTTCAGTCGATGAATGCCTCTGGCCTCCTTGCTCTCATTGAAACCCCTGCGGTTTGTCTCTGTCAGGCACTTTTGGCCGCATCTTCCACGGAGTGCTGCTGGATGAAAAGGACCCCACCAAGGAGAAGCAAGTCTTTGTGAAGACGGTGAAAGGTATGTGCTACGAACAGAGTGGGCAAAAAAATGAGTCAAACACGTGATGTTGGGAGAAACATTTTCTGCCATGAAAACTTAGAGCAAGAACATCTGTATGAACATCTCTAAATATACACACATCATCCAGAGACACCAAATTCACTTTAAAGCATAGTATTGGTAGGATCATGGTGAGGGGTAAAGATGGTTTCACTGGGAAAAAAAGGGGTTTCATCTTAAATTTTTGTACAATTTTGGCTTAATTACTGCTATGAATATTTTGCCCTTTGAGCAAATGGCTCCCAGTTAACTCCAGTTAATGATTAATCTGTTACTAAATCAGCTGACAATTATTCCAATAATCGAATCACAGCCATAATCGTGACAAGTAAATGCTGCGTTTAACATCTTGTTTTCTTTATGAGCGAATCCTGGGGATCAGCTGTACACCCGACACCTTGTCAGACAGAATTAGCCTCTGCTAACCTAACGGGTTTGGCAGAAAACCAGATCTGGATCCCGTCCAATAAATGAACGGTCAGGCTGTACAGTAAAGGACTCTGAAGTCATTTCCACGCTGCAGGTTTGCATGTCTGAGAGGGCTGGTGCTCCGGCCTGCTTCTTTGTCAGCCGCATGTGTCAGCTTTCTCTGCCAGCTTCCTCTTGACCTCTCCGTTCTCTGGTGTTTACTCAGAGTGGGGTGGATACCACTCTGTGAACAATATCCCCTCTACCAGTTATGGCTTTGTTAAAAAATCCTTGCTTCCGTCTCATGTACCCCTTGGGAAGAGAACAATAAGTACCAGGCGAAGCCAAAGCTGCAGACACTGATTAAAACCTGGCACAGGTCAGCTTCCCTCTGAAGTTTCCCACTACAAGAGAGGAGCTCTGCAGCAGAAAGGATACATTTATTAAAATAAAGGTTTTTCACTGTTGTAATTCTCTTTACACATGGCTTTAGGTTTCCAATTTTTTTTGTCTTGATTCTTTCTCAGATCATGCCTCAGAGGTGCAGGTGACCATGATGCTCACAGAAAGTTGTAAACTTAGAGGACTTCATCATAGGTAAGCAGGAGCAGCCAGGAGGAGTTTTAATCTTTTTGGTGAAGTAAAAGTCATAATGTCACCATATATGTGCAAAAATATGAAGTGAATTTATTTCACTTTGTGCTTGTAAAAAAACTTTGCTTTTGATATTGTCACCATTTACAGTTGTGGGGAAAAGACAAGTACACATGACGTTTTAAAGCATGTGCATTTATTTATTTATTTATTTTTGCTTACCTGCACCAGAAATCGTTTATACATCAATATGTGTTACAGTCACACTTGCAGGTTCTCAGATTTTTCTTCTTTATAACAATAAATTAAGTAGAACAATTATTCAAAAGGAGAAAACATTAAAGGCAGCTGCTTTTCTTCCAGTGAGTTGTCATCCCAGTTAATCCTCCCCTAAAGATCAAATAATGACTGCAAAGTTTTTAGAAATAATTTAAAAAAAACAAAAAAAACAAGAGCTCTTTCTTTGGCTCTGCAGACATCAACCATGTTAGATCGAATGCATGAGGCTTAAACATTCCCTCCACAGGTCTTGGATTTCATTCACAATAGTGAATGAAATCTAAAGGTCTTTAAAAAGTCTTAAATCTGACTTGGTGAAAACTGTAGAGAGCCAAGCATAAAACCGTATGTATTCTTATCAGTAAAACATTTTCTAGCAACATGATTTCAGTTCACTTCCTATGGTCATCTGTTTGTTTTATAGCTGGTGGAGGAACACTGCTGTTCTTACACTCCACACCCTTCTGATGGTGTCAGAAGGGCGCGGAGTGTTGACCCTTTCCTCATACTTTACCTCAACATTTGAGAATAAATGATAAAAAAAAACCTAACGGCAAGAAAAGCGTAACACAAAACCCATAAAATGAGGAGTTGGACGTGCATTTTATTCCTGCTGGTCATTTTCTCATTTCCTTCACTGACTCCGCTACAAGGTTACGCGTTTCTCACTAAGATGCTTTCATGTTCCTTCTGTGCTTCCTCTTTGTTGCGTTAGCGGTCAGCACATTCATAAGTTCCCCAACATATCCGCCCCCTACAATGGTCTGGATGACCTCAGTTGGCAGTGTTGTTTTTCTATCTACAGCTCCTCCACACTTGCATTAAATCTGCTGAGTTATTCACTGTCTCCATTGTTCTGCCTTTCTTTAGAAACTTGCTCCCAATATGTCACGTGTGTACAGAGGAGGGAGAGAAGCCCATGGTGCTGCTGCCCTTCATGGCCTGGGGCAACCTCAAGCTATTCCTGCGCCAGTGCAAGCTAGCCGAGGCTAACAACCCTCAGGTGAGGCTTTTGTTCACAGTAGCTTTAAAGCAGCTCGAAATAATGACGATGATATGTTCAGGTAAGTACAAGTCATTTTTGACACCAGACCAAGGTTATTATTCCTAACCAAAGTGAACGAAATACGTAGGGGTGTCGCAATATGACCTTTTCACCTCACAGTACGATACCAAGATCTTAGATTTGGGTAATAGCCGATACAGATATTGGCTCGATACGATACCAGCATGGTTTGTCCATGCTTTTGTTACTTGTTATTTTTGCCTAGAAAAGGCGTTACCAGGTGGCTTTCCATGTCCCTGGCAGCACTTATGCTGCTCCATAAAATGACAACAGCAAAAGACAGGATAAAACGCCAGTCAGTGGTTGTTCAACAATAATTGAATCCATTTCTTAAAATGATATCTTCTGTTGAGTATTCATTAACTGATCTTTGTATTCATAATTACAGTACAATATGGTGACTTTTTTAAATTTATTTTTTAAGGTTTTGTTGACTCTAGTGGCCTTTATTTGAAGGTAGTTTGACAGGAAGGAGGGTTATGACAGAGGGGGAAGACATGCGGCGAATGTCACCAGGCTGGGAATTGAGCCAGCGACCACCGGCATGAGGACTAGGGCCTCAAACATGGGTCGTGCTTTTCCCCTGCACCACCACAGCACCCCAGTCAGAGGCTTTTTCAAATTTGCTGTAATACAGACTGCTACAGGTCTGTATTAACCTAGGTATTGAAATTCTTCAATAACTCTGAAGAATTTTGAATTAATATGAGTTACATGTGATTTAAACATTTTTTTATAGAATTGAATTGAATTGAAAGTCTGAAAAAACTAAATCTGCTCCTGTAGATATAATAAAAATTAAACTGAAACTAAACAATATTTAAAAAGTAAAAACTAGCAAACTAACTAAAAACTAAATAAAACCAACTGCATTAGTAAAAAAAAAAGTCACAACTGAATTATAATGAACTATAATAACCCTGCAGCACACTGAGACATGTGATTCAATAAAAGCTTCTCAATTAGACGTTTCAGGCTCCATCCAAGTGTCAAGTCTGAAAAGCATTTTTGTGTTTCAGCAGCAATCACCACAAAAGTAGCAGCTAGAGGAACTACCGTTCACACTGTTATCACAAACACTGTTTATATAGCCATAAAGCCGTTCCTCAGGGCAGAGATTTTCACTGCGTTCGTACAGACAGTCAGGCTTTTGTGTAGCCAAACCTGAGACTCTTTGATGCAGTTGGCAAATGTTCAGCTCGGATCCAAGCACTCAATCAGCTCCACAATACAGATTTAGCAAACATTTCGCAATCACAAGATGAAGCTTGCCATCTGTTTGCATTAATCAAAAGCCCTTTGTGAAGTTACAAACTACCCGACCAAATGAAATAACCAAACTAGCTTGTTTGGTTATTTCTTACTCAGTGACAGAATTATGACTTCTTTGGGATTTTTACTGTAACAAAACGCAAAAGATTAAGATTACTGTGCCTGTAAACAGTTTAAGAAACCTTGTTTGATAATGGCAAGGACTTGCAGGTTTCATAATTAACTTGTGGGTACATTTAAAGCAAACTGGTAACTTTTAAGCTATTTAAACTAAGTGTTGCTTGGTTGTTTTTCACCTTTAGTAGCTGATATTTCACTTGTCTTGGTGCTCTGTTTGAGTTTTCTTTTTGTAAATGACATAGGGCAATGAGAGGTGGCTGATGTGTAGATTGAACCTTCACAAAGGGCTTTTGATTAATGCAAACAGATGGCAAACTTCATCTTGTGATCAGTGAGGACCATTGTTCGTGAGGTAAGATTTATTTTGGTTTCATCTCACACTCCCTTGTGTCTTCTGATAGGACATCAAGGAAAATGCACTGTGTGCGTGTGCGTGTGTGTGTGTGTGTGTGTGTGTTTATGTGTATGTTCACGCGTATGTGCGTGCGTGTGTGTATTCCTGAGCCAAGGATTTATGTAATTGTACTAGATGAAAATACAACTGCACACTTGTACATGTGCCGTTTTCATTACTGAGTTTCTTTGTAGGCGTCGTCAGCTTCTCAGCTGTGATGGACAGTCATGCATGTTAAGGGAACACATAACCAAACACACCCATGCACTTCACAAGTAGTGCACAAAAAAAACAGAACAAAAGAAATGTATGCAACTTCTCAGAAAAGTAAAAACAATCCAATTTAGTTCTCTTCGAGTCAGTGCTTTTGAAATGTTTTGCAATATTCCTCAAAATCACCAAGTCAATTTTTCTTTTCTGATTAAAAATGCTAGATAATATTATGGTGAATTATTTTCTTTTTATGTTTTCAACAAAAAAATTAAACGTCAGAATGAAGCAAAGTGGAAAAGAACATTATTGTACGTCTGTAAAAGGATGTCAGGTGTTTGCCTAAATAAAAGATCCGTGTGCCATTTTCTAACCTCTTTTGTCCATTTATAAAAAGTTTGAAAACACTTTATTTAGCTTAATGAACGTGTGTTCAATGTGTGTTTTTTTACTATAAAGTTTCTGGTTTGTAGCTCTACAATTTCATGAAACCAAAAACTAAAAAGTCTTAAGCACCAAAAAGCTCTATTAACTAGGGGTTGAACGACTACATATTTTTTAAAGTCGACTACTTCATGATAATAGTCGAGTCGATGTCGACTAGTCGCGAT
>CAEGAF010130289.1:0-25592 GCA_903067075.1 Micropoecilia bifurca
CTATCTATCTATCTATCTATCTATCTATCTATCTATCTATCTATCTATCTATCTATCTATCTATCTATCTATCCACAGTTAGGTTTTGTTGGGTTTTAAAGTTTTTTTTTTTTGGATGTTTGAAATAATAATATTGCTGACAGATGAGACAATTTATAGTCTGGAATTATAATGATACTTGAATATTTCATGTTGTCAAACTTTCTGTCTCTAATAATGTAAAAGATAGAGCTTCTAAAATATTTGTTTTGTATATGTGCCTAAAGGGCAAGTTCAGATTTTTTTAAGTGGGTTGTTGTTGACCAATATCATCTTACTTTGAGAATCTGTATTTCAGCATCTTTACTTTGATGACACATAAATTAGTTTTCTAGATATCGACTGGTCAGAGCATCGCCAAAACAAAAGCAGCTTTCCTGTTACAATCCTCACTGCTGGTTTTAATTTGATGAGCAAACAAATTGCATGAGAGGTGAAAAGTGTTTTTCTGGGAAGAAACAAAACTGATGCTGAGAGAGAAAAGCAGGCGTCTCTTGACAGCTTCTAAGATCTATCACCATATTATCTCCTCAGCTGAGCTTCAACAACACTGTGGCTGTTTCTCTAAACTTGTCACTGATTAACATTCAGATAATAAATGACTCCTAAAGAGGAAAAGCTAAAAAAATGCAGCATCTAAGTAACATTTTCTATTAATGCTGGTGACAAAAGTCAATTACTTAAAATAATTTACAAGACCTAGAAATTAGTCTGCACCCTTTGCTTTAGTGTTGAGCTGAAGTGAAGTTTATGTAAATTGTCAATATTTTATTTTAATAAATTAATATAAGTGATGCAGGCATTTTTCTCTCACAATATCAGTGATGTTTTTGACTCAGTGGAAACTCATTTAGAGATGATTTCATGAATCCCCAAATTTTTTTTTATATGGTTTTTGGACACTTTGAGCATTATTATCAACTTATATTTTGTATTGTATCTTTAGATAGGAAATGAATTACGTTTCCAGAACAGTGTTATTTGTACAGATATTCAGTTTGTTCCTGGCTAGAGTTCATCTCCAGTGATAAATGTCTGAGAGGTTGGATACAACCTGGACTGGGAGAAAGTAGAAAAAAAAAAGTAACAATCATTCAGCCAACTGCGAATCTGAGCAGCGCCAAGTAGAAATCTGCCATGTTGAAACAAGTTTAATCTGAACAATGTGATTGTGGTTCATTTGAGCATAATTTTCAAAACCAATAAACCTTCATCATACTTGAATTCTGTTAGTGGTTTATGGTTGCTTACAACAAAGGCTGTGTAAAACATTTTTTTTCCATGTGAAAAAAAAACTATTGCAAAATTAAACTGTTCAAAGTAAGAATCTGATGGAAAAATAAGGCAGAGTGAGAAGTAATAAATGGAGGTCACTGTAACTTCTGTTATACTTTTTTCATTTAACACTGCTTTACTTTTGCAACAAATCATGGGGATGTGATAATCTAACCTGGACAGGCTCATAAAATCCTATTTGCAAGATTATGATATTTTGAGGTTGTTAATTGGTGAGGTAGTTGTTGTTGTCTTCATCTTTCTATTATTATCAATAAGCAGATAATAAGTGAGCAATGAACTGTATAGATACCGATGTTTTCTAGTAAATACATTAATCAAGTAGGTATTGAAATCTATTTTTCAAATGCAGACATACTAAAGAATACATGCTACAAACAAGACATGTACATTATCAATTTGTGCACATGTGATTTTTAAGCCTCTGTAAAGTTTCTTTTATCTTTTAAACTAACAGCCTCCTTTTGCTGACAGCTGTGCTCTGCATGTTCACACACTGACTTCTTCTGCTGGCAGACAGAGAGGTCACTGAAATCCCACTGCATTACATCACTGAACCACACAAACAGTAGTAAGATCATGTTTACTCATCCTGCTGCTCAGTGGAGGCTTAAAACGTTAAAAAAATCCAAATAAATAAAACAGGGGCTGACTTTCTGTTGGCAGAGCGTCGGTGTTGCTGTTCAGGAGACAGTTTGGATTGTGATTTGAAGGTTTGCTGCCTCCCCCTCAACAGAGCCTGTCAATAACCTTCCACTGCGCTGCATTCCTGCAGTTATCTAACATGGCCTTCGCACTTTCCCATGACGGATTCCCTTCAGCAATTGGAAGCATTAGACTTCTCCCCAAGATAAACCCTGGAGGGGTTGATGGAGTCCGGTGATGCAGACTTACCCTGAATGCAGAGTCAATCATATCATATTGTAGCTTTTGCACATTGTGAAGCAGAATTTATATTTTGTGCTCACACCATCACAAAACCATATTCAAACTTTTATCTTCTGTCTTGGCTTCTTCGTCCTGTGAGCTCAATAATGTAAATAGTTTTAAATGCCCTGACATTTCCAAGCAGTCGGAAACTGAACCAAAGTGCCGGTGAAGGTAAATTAAGGTCAGCCCTGTTTGAAGGTTAGACGTTCTCAGAACAAATTACACAGAAACACTGAAAGTGAGGGCTTTTATTTATAACTAAGCTGATAAAGCTGTTTGCATCATCGTTTCACCCTTTACTGTCGCATCTAAATATGTTTTTTTTTTACAAAGTTCAAAACTAAGAAATGAAATGTCAAGTCCTGTCATGTTTGTTGAAGTTTGTGCATAATTGCTGATGCCCCTCATGACATTGATTACATGTGTTTTAGGATAAAAGATGTAAACAGTGCAGTCTAGAGTTTAGACTGTATTGGTACTGATTTACTTTGAATCATGATTTTTTTTAAGGTTCTCATGTTTTCTTTCTTTTTAATATCCTTGATGACACACTGATCTTTTCAGTTTGAATGCTCTGTGCATTTCATCAGGCACTTTAAATATTCATGTCCAGATTAACTTCAGATCAGGTCAAAGGTCAGTGAAATGTAGTTTTCAGTGTTTGCTGGTCACTCTGATTTTGTATTAGGATCATTTTCGATGTTGCATCTTTTTGGTTTCTGGTGCTTATTGGTCTCATTTTGTTCTTAAGTCTCTCAATCTCCTCCCCAGCAGTTGAAAGCCAGTCATTACCTCCTTGTCAGATCTTTCCATTATTTATTTCTCTCATCCCAGTTTTCATGTTCTCCTGTCACCACTGCTTTTGTTGGTTCCTGTCAGGTGCTTTTCATAATTCTGTGTGCTATATATTATGTCATTAGTACAAATTTACATCACACATACACTATATTAAGCTCCACATAATCAACTTAAGAAATGCAAAGTAAGTAGCATGAAGAAAAAACAGATAACAGGCAGTTACAGAGGGTGTGTAGTCGTCACTGATTCTCCAAAGAGCAAGACTCCAAAATGTTTGATGGTGCAAAGAATAAATAGTAGAAAAATATCCTTGCAATTTCTTTATACCATGCAAGAACATCTTTTCATAGTGCATCTGAAGCAGAAAATAGGGACAAATGTTACATTTTTATCTGTGTCTGGATAAAATAAGAACCATCTTACGTCCCTCTGGGTGAAGTTGCACAGCTGCACCTGGATGCTCCACCAGTGACACACAGTTGGATCCTATTTTACTTTGCTTCAAGTACGAGGAAACAATGGCTTGTTAAAGGAAGGTAGAGGCATGCAAAAGTAATTTTTTTATAGAATAAACTAAGTTTCCTGCAGTACGTCATGAGATGTGTAAGCATTTGAATGAAAGTCTCTTTTATTCCCGGCCCGTCTGTAACCTTCTCCTCGTTCCCCAGCGCTCTGTGGGAGCGCGTCACTCCAGATCCCTCCAACATGGCCGCGCTCCAACTGCTATTTGGCTCTGGAGCGTTTTTTGGAGCTCATATGCATTTCTAGGAGGGGGTGGGGGGGGGCATGGCAGGAGAGATTCCTCAACACTCCAGGGGGGTCTCTCTGTGTTCGAGAAGAAAAAGTGAGTAAGGTGGGTGGATTTTTACTTGGCTGCTGGTTACATTTGGCAAATGTGCTTGAAGTGGAAAGAAATGGCTGAACAGCCACATTTGTGAATGTTGTAATTGTTTCTGATACGCAACATGGCTTGGGGATCTGAGGGGGGCAGACATGGGTAGAGGGGAGGGGGCTTCTTGGCAGCTTGAAGAGGGGCAAAGGTCATCACAGGCTTTTATTCCTTCTTTTCTTCCTCTGTCTTTCTTATCTCTTTTCCTGGGAGAACTGGGTTGTTAACTGGATCACAGACTGGAGGAGTAAGAATGTATTCCTTCAGGATGGTGCAGCCATTTCTTCTTCTGCAGGCTCTGCTTGAAATTATACAGGCCCTTGTATGGAGAGCGGTGGGGGGGTGGGGGAGGGAGGGGAAGAGGGGAGGAGTACAAAGGCTTTACAGTCTGACTGCCTCTCTCACAAAAGGATGTAATGTGGTCAGGGGGTATAAGGCGTGGATGAAATGCTTGTGTCATGTGTCAGATATTTTTCCAAGATAGAAAATGGAAATCATGCCGAGTGTATTTTTGACATTGACTGGCCATGTGGTTATACAGTCTCTTGGACAAGGGCTCTATTTAATAGAAATATTCAACATTTTTACATTTAATAGTCACAATCTTCACTTTTTTTGTGGGATTTTATCTTAGATTGAAAACAAGATGATGTAGGAAACACAGTCAACATGTGGAAGATTTTCTGCTCAGCATTAAGTATCACCTGAAATTTAAAGTGAAAATTAAACTGGATTTGGCAAAACTGGATTTCAGCATTGTCAGACCCAAATCCGGTCTGACAAAATCTTAATCTAGTTTGCGAAGAAAAATGTTGAATATTTTCAGTCTCAAAATGTCCAGAGCTTGTAGAAACAAACCGGAGACCCGCGATGCAAGCAGAAGTTAATTTTACAAACTATTGACCCAGAAAGGGCTGAAAACAAATCACATCACATAAAATACCCAATAAAATTCATTAAAGCTTCTAGTCATAATGTGACTCGATGTAAAAGTTTGAATACTTTGGCAAGGTACTCTGACATAAAATCAGAACATTTGGTGTCATGTAGGTTTCTTGTCACTAATATTAACAGAGTAATTGCAGCTTCTTTACATGTATGAGCAAATTAAACGAGATTTTCATTCTACCAAATATGATGATTTGTCTTTTTCTGCGCTTTACCTTAACATTAAGCATTCATATTAAATCTAAACATAACTAGTCGACCACAGGATAAAAGCTACTGTGTTTTCTGCCAGAATTAATTACAGTCACCCTGATAATACTGCTGCAAAGATCAAGAGACGGGAACATAAACCTTTTCACTGCAGAGCTGCCACCTTGCCCCGGCTCCCTATTAGGTTCCTGTATTGACTCTAAAATTTTACTACTGCGTTTAGAAGCTTTAAATAGCTCTGTGCCAGAATTAATTGCTGACCTCTTCTGCATGTTGGAACAGCCAATTTCTGAGGGAAAAAGCTTTTCTTCCACATTCAGAATGCTTCACAAAATGGAACAGCTACCCTCACCATTTTTCTTCAGTTTTCTTTTGGCTGTACAACAATGCACCATGATTTATTTTATTTTTTTTCTGATGCAACCAAAAATGTACCCCTTCCTTCCCCCCAAAAAAACTTATTTTTGGGGTACATGTAAGAAATGAAATTTGCAATCATGTGAAAGTGTTGCGAGGTTTGAATCAAGCTGTCATGCTCTGGCAGTGAATGAAGAAAGAAGGACGGGTGACAGGGATGAAAAGAAAAAGAAGGATGTGTGAAAGGGGGGGAGGAGCAGGGCGGCTGTCTGAAGCCTGCCTGTGTCTTCCTGTAAGAATGAGTCCTCTGAACTAGATGACACATGCAGACAAAACAATCTGTATGTGTGCATCAAGATAGTTAAATGGATTCTTCTGATGCGACTGGGTTCTTACAGCTTCTGTCTGTGTGACAAATGGGGAAAAATAGATAAGTTAAAAAACTTTATCTTTAACATCTTTTAGATTTTTTTTTATTTGATTGGTTTAAACAACTAGTGTATTTAGTTTTGTGATGCAAAATCTGACAAACCCTTAGAAACACCAATCACGTTTCTTGTAGTGAGCATGAGAGCCATGACACAAAGCTCATCCAAACAGAGTCCAGACACTAATCTCATGCAAACTGCTCCAGCTTTCAGGTTTGCTCCTCACATTCCCGATTCTCAGTGACATGATCTGAAAGCACACATGTCCCGTGATCTCTGCAAATCAAATTGCATGATGCGATCTGCAAGTGGGCATTTGAGGTTTGATGCTTATTGCGCAACGTGAATGCAAAAACACTAAGTGAAGACATGTGGTGTGAGTAAATGAGAGCAATGCTCTGACAGAAACCCTAAAACACACACAGACACTTTGTTGACTTCTCTAAGCTGTCAACACAGAAACTGTTTTCTAAAACAACAAATAGTTTGAAGCTGTAAAAGAAGTCCATTATTATACATTTTTTCAAATTTATTTTTACAACTTACTGCATTCTTGCAGCAGTTGTGACTCTTGCTGTGTGTGTTCATTTTTTGAGCAGTTATCCTTAGACTTGTTTTCTGCAGTTTGCTCAGTTTAAATGGTCCCACAGCTTCAGTGCCGGATGTGTTGCCCATTGGGTCAATTCCTGCACCAGATACCTGGTGGCCTGAATGATTGTTCTGATCTAATGGAAGATGGGTGCATATGTGATGAGCTGAGAGTTATGTTTATTCTGTGATTTTTAGGTAAATTATAGTAACATAACGGTGTTGTTGTTTCTTTTTATTACAGAAAACTTATATATATGCACAACATTTTGTTTTAAATGGTGAAAACTGTAAAGTTGATGAAGGGAGATGCAGATAAAGAGCTAGTAAGTCGTTAAATTAGACTTAATTGGTGCTTCCAGAATAAACCCATCACTGGACACATAGTCTAGTTAAAGGTATAGGAAGCTCCACACTTTAGTGGGGATTTAAAACAGTGACCATCAGCGTTCAGTTTGCTCATTCCATTCGGCCTGCAAAGCGTTAAATTATTAACGAACCAAAGCAATTTGACCGTAATGACTTTGTCTTCTCATTGTACACAATGAGGCCCGATTTAGAAACTGGAACACCTTAAAAAAAGAAGTGGCCTTTGACTAAATGTTGTTGATCATCCCTGCTTGATTACCTGTGGCTGGTATTTTTGTGCCTATATTTTTGTTTTAAATATTAAAATGTAATGATATAATCACAGCTTGGGTTGTGCATTGTAAAGATATAGTTCCAAAATGTTAGGTGAAGGTGGGCAGGCTGGTTTTCTGCAGGAGAAACTGTCAGTTCAGATCAACTGTTAGAGCCACTTACTGAAACCTGCTGTGACGTCTGCATGCCTGTGGTTCAGCCTCTGAAGTCACAATAATGTCCATGCTTGGAAATACAAACACAGTTCTTTAATTAATTTTACACTGTGCACAACAACATACACCAGAACTTCCAGATATCACCAAACAAATCTGGCTAAGCCAGCAGTTCCCAACAATCCCACGATGAAAATTGTGCAAATTTCAAGCCAACTTTACAGATAATGTGAAAATATACAAACCACAACTTGGCATACCTTGATAGTACCATTTTGGAACCATTTTGCCTGCATAACTGCATTAATCTTTTGTGACATAGATTCTAAAACGTGTTAGAAACTTTTTTCAGATACTTTGATCTGCATTTGCTTGCTGTCATGTAAATGCAGACTCTGCTGTTCCACTTCCATGAAGTGAATCTCTGATCCCACCACATCCAGATACTCTGGGAAATGTTAACTGCCAGTGGAGTTCAGTGTAATGTCATGTTGGAGAATCAGGTTCTATATTTTTTGCCATAAATTTTGGATCTACCACACATTGAAATCAGCACTCATTGGATTAGGCAACTGTGTTACAATCTGTTATTGTATACATTTAGTGAGAATGTGTGAGTCACCAAAATGGCCAGGAAATCTTGCTGCACATCCTGTTCTTAGAAAGCCAAAATCTCTGAGTTGCTGACATGTGACATTTGCATTAGCAAACAATTTAACTTGATCTGTACATAATAAAGTGTCAAATGAATTCTGTTAAATTTCTTTATATGTGTTGATTCAACATAATCAAATGGGCCTCCTAAAGCACCAGGACCACTTCCTCTGCTTTGCTTCTCAAAGGGAAAAAATAAAACAGCTGATCACAGAAGATTAAAAAGAAAATACATTTATCTGAAAATACATTTTCTGCTCTCTCCTCAGACTGTAATAGGAACATTGTCAATGTGTCACACATCGGCCTGAAAATTCAGTTTCTTATGAGAGACCTGTCTTGTGAAAGTCCACGCAACATTCAATCATCTCTAACTCTTTTTATAGTAACTGTTGCTGCTCATATTTTACCAGAGTCCACAGAAAGTGGCTAGTAGACACACCTGAAGGTAAAGATTTCCACGAGTAAAAAAGGAGAGAAAAGAAACGCCTTGACACTGGGGTTTTTAAAATATGACACTAATCTGATTGACTGGCTCTGTTCAGGAAGGAATCTATCAGCTGGTGACTGTCTGTCCGTCATAAACTGAACTTTCCCTGTCATTATTCTGAGAACGTAAGGGTACAGTTATTGTTTATTAAAAGAAATACAGCATTAAATGTTTTTGGTGAACTTTAGCTTTGTTAATGTACTAAAAAGACGAAAATACACAATTTGAACACCCATAAATTTTGAGTTCAAATAGTAAGAGATGACCAAAGTCAGGGGAAAAACTGGTTATTTTGACACATTAGTCAAAACTGTCACTATATTGTGACAGTTTAATGTGAAAAATCATTTGTGAAGAGATTGAGCTCCTCCTTCGCCGCTTTGAGCGATTGTTGCCCTCGGGAGAAACACTTTTCCCGACCAAAAACAACCAATTAGAGCCAGAAGGAGGGTCTTTGGCATGTCAATCATCCATGTGTACTCAAGGTGGTAGTAGCAGAGAATCAGCTTACTATTTACCACCGTCATCGGTAGCTATGCTACTAGCCTTATCGTTCACTTGAGGATGGAGAAGCTAAAGCAAACGGAGGGCTGTCAGTCACTGAGCAGCAGTGATTGGCAGCGCTAAGACCCGCCTCCTGCCTCGGGAGAAGGCAGAGGGGTTGATTTTATATGCGGTCATGACTCTTAATAAATGTAAAAAAATGTTGTACAAGTTACATACCGCAGCTTTACGCAATCCCATAATATGATGGGGAGTTTGTACTGCTGCACTGGACATGTGTCTAAAATTAAAGCAATTACTGCTACTAACAGAAGAGAAGTACAGATCAATTAACAACTGTGTTTTCAGGTCTGGACAACCCCAAGACAGAAACCAATGTTTTGATTGCCTTTGGAAGTCGAGGCCTCTGTGCCACTAGACAGCAGACAAACACAGCTAGTCTGGACAAACACTAACAGAGCCCTTTAATAAAATCTCCAAACAGAGCCTTGCAGTGAAAAAAGAGGCTTACCAACGCCTCAATATTTCAGCTATGCTATGGAAACAGTGGCATATTAACCTCCGGCTCACTGAACCACCCCACTGCTCCCTCAGCCCGTCCACATGTTCAATCAATGTTGAACACGTCCCGGCCGGAGCGCCATTTATTACCAGACATTATAAGTAACGTTATCCCTCAGGTTTAAGCATGGTCATCGACCTTGGGGCCAGTTAATGATGGAAAAATGATATCATTTGCAGCAATGCTCCTTTGTAAGCTGACCCCAAAAGCCACACGGGGGTCTCTTCATCTTGACCACGTCGGCTATCGATTTCCACTGAGGATAATGACTTTTTATGTCCGTAATATATGAGGGGATATTTGATGTAGGCTGATCTGTTTGCTCACTGTAGCCCACTTTCATTGTCATTGTCAGGGGAGTCGTATCAGGGAAGCCATAAGCAATATATATTAGAAGAGACTCTGTGGACATTGCTTCACAAGGTTTAGCCTCGCCTTTCTCTGAGTCTTTCTACTGTCTGAATATTGAGCATTTAAAGACATGCAGCCAATATAATACATAAAGTATAACATAGAAAAACTATAGATTTAAAGTTTATTCAATTTAATTTATATTTGCAGCAACAAAAAGCTTATTTTAAACCCTTTAGAATAACTTTCATTGTTCCTGTGTAGCACAGTAGTGCAAAAAACATTACTATGTAAGGTTTAATAAGTAAAATAAAGACAAGTTGCTTTCCAGTTAAACGATTTTACAAGCTAAGAAGTCAAATGGAAATATTCTAACAAAGAAAATAATAATTTCTGCTGTGAAATATGTGCATTTTGTTTTGCTTGGCACAATCTCTCAGTAATGCAAAAGTTTTATTTTCCATTTCTAAACTACATAATCAGTCTGATGTGTGCCCTCAAGCAGCCCGCTCATAAAATTGTCAGTATTTTTTTCTTAAATGTTGAACAGGAAATGCCAACATGTGATTTATTGCTGTTAAATTTTGATTTGCATAGAAAGACGTTCTGCACAAAATCTAAAAACTGTATTTTGGAAAGTAGAGATGTTTGACCTTAATCTGAACTATCCACACACACACACACACACTGGCCCTTAAACAATGTCCTTTAAAGGGCCAGTGTCATGAAAAATTGTCTTTTTTGAGCTTTACATAATGCTACAATGTTTTTCCCTCATCAAAAACAAACCTGTAGTATTGCCTTCATTCTTTTATGCATGACATGGGAAAAATGTTTCGTCATAAGTGTAATGATCGCTTATTTTATTAATGAAATAATCAATAGTTAGAAATTATTGACTTAAAACAAGCTCCCAGGTCTTGCTGAAAAATGACAGTTTGGTCTTATTTCAAGTGTATTAGGATATTTTTTCTAGAAACTAGGCCACAATTACTTGGTAATATGTTGTGTTTTTGTCATGTGTGTCTAGAAAACATAATACATTCCCTTTTAACAGATGCAACCAGGGCAGAGTTTTCAGAACCAAACATAGCTAATCAGCACAGACACTTCATAAAAACAGGCCTGCACTACAGGCCATAAGTGATCATTTAAAGTCATTTTGCCGCCTTGTTCTCATTGAGGTGACTGTGCTTTTCTGTATACTCAAGTATTTCATAGTGAAATGCAGGCCATTAACAATATCCTTATATGAACCTTAGCCAAAGCTAATCCACAACAGAATGGCTGAAAAAAAAAAGATTTGTTGTGTCAAACCAAATTAAAATCCTTTTACCAAGAGCAATTTTACAGAATTTTACTTACATTTAGTTTTATTTGACTTTTTTTAGTGTAAGTTCTTCGGCTTGATGGCTTTGTAATGTAATACTCCGGTCTTTTAGTCATAAAATGAATCCAAACAGCTGTATCTGGGGATCTGTAAAAGTAACTATCAAGTTTATAAATCAAGGCTGTAGCTGCAATCAAGGCCATTTAAGGCTTTGAAAGGAAGAGGAGGATTTTTAACTGATCTGATACAGCCGATGGGGGGCGATGCCCTGCAGTGTCCACAGGGTTATGTGGTTGTGACCTTTGTAAAGGACAGTGAGAAGGATAAGGCTTGGATGGCTTCTGAGGGAAATTAGCTTAGGCAGCACATGGGTAATGACCCTGGATTGTGGCTCAGCACCCACACTTCACAAAGTAGGTAAAAGTAGAATAAAACAAGATAACCTGTCCCTTCCTTATTCTCTGACCTAATGGGATTTTTTTTTGTATTCCAATTTATCTCATTCTTATTGGCATTACCCTCTTGGCTTTGTATTCCAACGAGGAGAAGGGAGGCCAACTGAAACATGAGTCAGTAATGAGATTTTGCAGACCTTGCACCGTGTAGAATTTTTGATGATCGCATTACATTTTTTGTCGATAACCAAGACAACCTATTAAATCAGGCCTCAGAGACGTTGTACTGGATCAAGTGGTAAGATGGCATAACCATTTATTTTAATGTGTGCCATTAAATAGTTTTCAAATATGGAATTTTGTGAAATAGTTGAAATAGTAATCAAACTAAGCTTTTATATAGTTCATTGGAAATACATTTTCAAACAACAGACATTATATACATAACGTCAGGCAATTTTGACATTCCTGTCTTAGATTATCACAAAAAAGCCAGAAAAGTGACATATTTCAATTCATTGACTCTTAGGGTGAGTTCACACTGGGTAGTCCGATAAACTCGGTTCGATTGGGACTAAAATTGCAACTTTTGTTACATTTTCAGAACTGTAGTTTGCATCCACACTGCAGTGTGTCAAATGACTAAAACTAACTGAAAAACCCTTTTCCCCTCGTCACCTGTGGCGGCGCTGCACCAAGAACCACTGAAGAAATCAACACAAAACCTCTGAAGAAGGGCAGCACAATATCCTTCTTCACAAAAAGTAAACCAAAACAGAGCGGTGCCAGATTTTAGCTTTTGCAGGATTTCTTCATTGATAAACATTACAGGTTTGGACATCGCCTGTTAGCCGCTGAGTCTGAACTAAACCAGGCTGTTCCAATGCGGGATGAGCAGGAATCTGTCACAAAATCATTGCAGCGCCTTTATTTCCTACCCGATTTCTATAAACATGGCTTAAATTAAAGCTGAAAAAATGCTGATGTTTGTAAGTGTAACCTGGTTGTAATTCCCTTTTGTTATAATTACACAAAATGTCTTTTTTTTAATTGTCCTGTTCCTTATCTTACAGAAACACCTCTGTCATTATTTTAACCGTGTTACTTTAAGATCAGAAGCCCCTCCCTTTTATTTCTTCTTCTGTGGTATTGTCTTTAAATTGTTTGCGTCCCTTAGCCCCTCCCCTTTTGTCATGTCCTGCAGGAGAGGTGTGTGCTTTTCATTTTTCCATCTAAATACATTCAGTTTTTACTTGAAGCGGGCCGCCTTTAACCCTTTAACACGGTTGTTTCGTCTTTGTATTCTCGTCAGAAATAAACCGAGAATCATCCGCTTGAAAGAAACTGTGTCACAGTCCATTCACTCAAAAACCAGCACAATGCAGAAAAGGATCCGGTTACATCAATATTCTCCCTTGATATAAATATATAAGCAGTTTGGTTTCTATCAAGATGCAAGAGAGGACTAAGCAAATTGCTCTTTTAAATTGGTGAATAATTACATTATTGCTGCTGTTAATTTTATTAGTTTGTCAAAAATGTAACAAACCATGACTCATATGGTTTGTTAAATTTTATATATATACATATAAAATATGTCATCCTATTTGATGGTTCAAACAAACGAGGCAATTAGTCCTGTTTTTGTCATTTATTAAAGGTTTAAAAATCACAGCAGCTGCTGAGGGCCACAGCAATGGGTTGTAAAACAGCTTTAAACCATTTATTTCCTGCTTTTCCTCGCTTTCTGTGTCGGCACACAGACCCGTTACAACCGACACAACATCTTCATTAACCCGCAGAGCAGAGAGTAATACATTGACCAGAATGTCCTGCCCTTCCTGCTTTTGGAACGGTTTCTAGTCAGGTTGCATTCAGACAGGCTTTCTACTGTTTTAGAGTTCAGTTCGACCAGACAGAGAACGAGGTGTTTAGGCGGATCAGAGTTCGGATTTTAAGTCCGTTTTGGAACTTAACTTTGCATTCTCACCTCCCCCCAAAAAATCAGACTTTCTAGACAAACGGATGAGAGTCTGATTCAGGACTCTCATCCTGGGTTGGTCTGCATGTGCCCTTCCTTTGGTTTCATTCCCAAAACTAACATTTTAACCACCAACACTCAGATTCTGGTGCAAAATGTCTTTCTATATTGAGCTTAAATTATCTTCAATAGATAATAGTTAAATGCTTTCCTAAGGAAACTGGATGCATTGGGCAGCACAGGGGTAACAGTAAAAGTGGATAAACACAAGTACATACAGTATACTTTGTATAATATATTTTAAAGCATTTTTCTGTTCCTTACATTTAGGAATAAAGCAAAAGAAATTGCATTGCCTATCATACAAATTTTTTATAAAATCTGCAGAATTTGGAACACACATTGTGACAAATGTGAAAAGGACACGTTGAGCCTGTTTTTATTAAATATAGCAGGTTTTTCTGCCACTTCACACCACTAATACCTCCACTACACGCCAGAAACACTTGCTCAGTCTCATCAGAGTGAGCAGGTTATCCAGCACCTTTTTACAGCCACATTATTGTAATAATTCTGACCTGTCATGCGTTGTTGAGTGGAGTGTTGTTCTGCTCATATTGCTCCCTGCTCCAATTTGACAAAGCCACTTAGACTCTGTGTTCACAGTCATTTCCAGGCCGCCTGAAGTGGATTTAAAGCCGCTGGAAATTAAGTGTGCCTGGTGACATCATTATGCTGCGTCTGTGTGTATGTGTTTTACTTTCCTCATAACCTGACTTTTTCTTTTTTTTATTATTTCTTGTGCCCATGTGTGAAATGTTGGAAGTATATGTGTGTAATTTCCCACTGGGTGTTTATGTGTGAGGCCTACAAATTTTTATAGAGCCGAGACTCTTTAGGCGTGTAAATTCAGTGGCGAACTCCATGACATCATGACGGATGAGTTAATCATATCACACATTCATTAGATGATCCACATGGGTGTTAAAGCCTGCTGGGATTACGGCTCTAAAGCTAGTTTAGTGTGTTAACATTTGGGCTGTGTTTGCTCTCAAACAGAACATATTGCTCTGTTCAAGCCAAAATAATTCCAAAGAAAACATTTCAATACAATAAAGAGAAAAAAGAGAAGAAACTGATTTTCTTTTTTTCCCGCATGGTGATGTACAAGCATATTTATCCACTTCCAAATTTCTTCTGTTTTTGCTTTTATGTCGCACATAAAAGTTTCAAAATAGAAGCTTAAAATGCTTATTTCATTCAGCAAAGGAAATCAATCAATCAAATTTTATTTGTATAGCACATATCAGCAGCAAGGCATTTCAAAGTGCTTTATATACTTAAAATAAAAACAGCATGTGACAGTGAATAAACAGTGAGAAAGACAAAGATATATTTTTTAAAGAAAAAGAAAAAAAAGGTTAAAAAAGATAAAAACATTAAAACCCTTGTAGGACTTCAGTTAAACATCTCACACCTCAGAGTTTTTGTTAAAACACCATTTAACAAGGATTCTCACACCTCAGAGTTTTTGTTAAAACACCATTTAACAAGGATTCTTACCCCTCAGAGTTTTAGTTAAAACGCCATTTAACAAGGATTTTCACACCTGAGTTTTAGTTAAAACGCCATTTAACAAGGATTTTCACACCTCAGAGTTTTAGTTAAAACACCATTTAACAAGGATTCTCACACCTCAGAGTTTTAGTTAAAACGCCATTTAACAAGGATTCTCACACCTCAGAGTTTTAGTTAAGATGTCATTTAACAAGGATTCTCACACCCCTAGTTATAGATCCGTTTAACTGGGACGTTTTCCGGGGGGCTTTACATAGACAGTGTGAAACAGAAATAAAAATAAGTTCATAACTAGATGAAAAGTAAAGATAAAAACATTGAAGACATCAAAACCCTCAATTTAGCCATAAGCAACTCTAAACAGGTGTGTTGTAAGTTGAGATTTAAAGGTTTATCCAAACCAATTTAGTTCTATGTGATAACATAATTGCTCCTTAAACTGAAGAATTAGTTGTGATGACTCAATAGTCACAAGTTTACAATACTTAGCAATGGGATTTTACATTGTTGTGGAAGGATTTTGGTGCATACATCATGTTGCTCAACGTTAGAACGTCTTTGTAGGGCATGAATGTCCTGGTTACAATCAAATACAGAATCTCAATCTGATTTAACTCCGTTCTTTGCCAATGGTACAAAAAGAAAAAAAAGATCTTTGATTTTTATCATTTTTCTTTGGAACATTCTGGTAGCATGAAGGAGTCACAATTGTATGAATTGCTATTATTTATCCAGGTCCTGGAGCAACAAAGCAGCCAGAGATCCTCACACTAACACCAACAATGTTTGGCTTCTCAACATGATTTTTTTATGCCATTATTTTACTGAATGTTTTCCAAAAAGTCCTGGGAATAAATCAAATGAATCCAGGCTATTTTTGTCTGAAACATCTAAGCTGTGCCTTTGTTTTCTTTTTAAATGTAGTCATAGATGTTCTGTTCGGCTCTTTCTTGATTGAAAAAGCATTCCTGTAATAGTCAGATGTCAGATCTTTATTTTCTTTTGCAAACACATGTTGGCAAAAAATGTGGCAAATATATCTTCAGCTGTGTTTCCATTGGCCAAATAATTGCTCAATTTACATTTTGAAAAGAGATTCCATTTTGACAATTTTGGAAAAAAAAAACTTGTTTATTGATAAAAAAAAAAAAAGATTTTGCTCTAGAATGAGGTTCTTCAGCCACATCAGAATTGGTTTATTTCTCAAAATTGCAATGGAAACATTTTGTTTTGCATCACATAAGCCAAATGATCAACATGTGGTTGTGGTACAAATGACAATGAAGAAGACCACTGTAAGAAATTAGAGGCATATAGTGCAGCATATTTTTTAACGAGTTATCACGTAAACAAATTTAGTCGTGTGATTTTAATTGCATTTATTATTTAATGGAAACACTGCAAATGCAAATCGGTGTTTTTCAAAAAAATTTTAAAAACACAGATTTTTCTCAACCATGTTGAGAAAAGCGAATTAGTTTGCTCTAAACACATAAAACATTGCAAAGGAGACACTTACAATATGTACATTAAGGTATAAAAATTAACTGACAGAAATATATGCTCACATTAAATTGTCTAGACAGACTCTTTAATTCTGTGCCGCACAGTGAAAACATTACAGAGCCAATCTTGCTGATGGAACATTCTATAGCTCTTACATCTCCCGTATTAAATGCAGAAAAATGCAGATAGTATATTCATAAAGCCTCAGCTCCATCAGCCCAGTGGAGTGTGAGATATAAAGTGGCCTCCCATCAGTGCTGCTGACAGACTGATGTTAGTCTCCAAACATATTATTTTATGCAGTCGCCATGAGAGCAATCCAGTCTTAATTGGAAAGTGAATGTATTGCAAAGCATTATGACAGACGAAGAGCAGCAGGGTTACTCTGTGTCATCACAGACAAACCTGATGCCCCTTCAGTATTCAATGCTGGAGGTCAGAGTGATTATTTGGGTTCAGTTAAGGTCAGGGGTCAAGCATGTTGTACTGATGTCTGGTTTGTATCACTGCATATTTTCCTTCTGTGTGCTGCAAGGTTTGTAGCTCTCTAATATAAAAATAAGGTTATGTATACTCTATTCAAAGAGAAAATCATTTTAGTTCGTGTTAATAGAAGCATTGAAACGTATCTACTTTAGTTTTTTAGAATTTATTTTACATTTTGCAATATTTAGGTGCTGAGCAGATTTTGTGCTGGACTTTTTAGTTGTCTGTCATTTTGACTGACGGGTTCAAAACATTCAGTCATATTCTATTTTCACAGTTAATTTTTGAAAAGATTAATAATGACATGTTCAATTTCAATTAGATTTCATGTGGTTTAATTAACACCTAGTTTAAACAAGTGGAACACATCCACCTTATCCCTTCACATATCAAGTGGATCTAACACTCATTTGAATTTTGAGGTACCACAGATGTTTTTCTTCATGTTGTTTGCAAATTTTTCATCTTCATTTGCAAAGAAGTCAATTTGATTCATAGCACTGAAAAGCTCTTTTTCTTCATGTGTCTCTGTTCGCATTACGTTTATCAGCCTCTTCCACCTGTGCATAAGTAAGGCAACATTTACCTGCACTGTGCAGTTTCCTCTGCTGATCCCTGTTCTCACCACCTTAGCTTGATGGTTGTCTGCTCTCAAGTTTGAAACTAAATCAGTCAAACTCGGAACAAATTGACTGTAGTTCAGCTTGTGTTTCTGTTAGCAATCCATGTCTTGCAGATCTGATTCACTGCTCCATCCTAATACCCACTTTAGAGAACAAAACCCCACTGATCCTTGGAATAACAGAAATGATAGAAGATATCAACATCTATGCCACATCTATTTGAATTTATAATCCCACTCGGCATGAAACTCGCCCTTGTAAGCACAGAAACATTTACTGTACTTGCCTCGATTGGGATATTCTTCATTTCCCTCACAGTATGTGATGAAGCTACAGTTCCAGGTTGTTTCAAACACATCAGTATTCGAACAGATTTGACACGCTTCCTGCTGACCATCAGGTTTTACGATAGAGAATGTTCCAGCTCTTATTTCTATTGAATTTTCATTCATTGTGAAAGTTAAATATGCAGCTAAAAACAAAAGCTCAACTCAGGCTTAGCAGAGTGAGTTCCATGTAAATTGATGGTTCCAGGAAACGGCAGCTTGAAGGGGAAACCAAAGACAGGATGTGGAAGAAGTTGTGTGTTTGTTTTTCCAGAGGATTCCCAAAGCGTGAGTCACAAGCTTGATCTGGGAGATTTACAAAGTAGAGCATCAAAAGATCTGGATGATAAAATCTACTTTTTCAAGTGTAAATTCTAAGGAACATCACAAAGGAAACCGATCAGGAGTTGATAATCTTTTATAGTGGTTTTATTGTCTTTTTAGTTAAAATAAATCATTGAAATGTGGCATAACAGCTTGGAGGTTTTTTTTTTTAAAAAGCCAGTGAAAATGCAAATATCTAACATGTCTAATGAATGTCTCCTGCTACGTTTGTGTATTTCTGTAGCACAAAAAAAAGATTTTAGCCACTCAGCTACACTAACCATATCCAGTCAACATCTGCTGCTCAGTGAATCAGCTTCCTATCAGCGGCTGCAGTCCGAGTCACTCTGGCATCCAGGAAGAGTGTTAGCCAGAGATCCATCCTAAGCTTAGCCAGAACTGCTGATCTCATCCAGCTATGCTTTCCCTTCCAGTAACAGTTCAGATAGCGAGCTTCAGTTTCCCCGCCTGACTGCAAAGCAGTGTGTTTGTCTGTGTGTGCATGTGTGTGTGTTTGTTTGGATGTGTGGCTTTTCCATGTAAAAACTTGTTACCCATTATCTGTAAGTGCAAAAGTCAAGGGAAGATAAACGTCCGCAGTCGAATCAGCACAAGAGACACAGACATATATATACATAGATGTATGTATATATGTATGTCTGTGAAAATGTATTTCTTTATAAGAAAATCACAATACATTTCACATAGCTTTGACAAAATATATAAATTAAAATAAATACAAAATCGTAAAATGTTATTTTTTGACTGAAGACGATTTTGTGTCACATAACCTTTAGGTTGGATGCGGATTTGACAAGGTAATAAAGAGGTAAGATATATTTCAGAGCTGATTTCAAAAATGTTGATTTGGTTGCAGCAGGTAAATTCATCACACACATTATCAGGAAATTGTTTCCATGGAAAGATAAATAAGATGAATCCTAAATCAAAAACCATGAAAAGGAAAGTCAAAGATCATGCTCTCTGTATACCAACAGACTGCATAGCTGCAACATCCTAAATAGGAATTTAGATAATTGCTGCCTTAGATATTCATCCATCCCACCAGCTGCTGTGTCAGTGGGAAACGGCTTACAGCACTGAGGTGAACGGATTTGAAAAGGAGGAGATATCTGAAGAGCTGCTTATGAGAGTGGAAAAGGCATAAATGATTTTATTTTCTGCTGGATGTGTTTGACTCGTGTCAGCACAGCCGCATCACAGCAGCTCGACTTATGTTGTCAAAACAGAGAAAATGGCTGCTTGTCAAAGCTTGCTTGAGAGTGAATGTTTTTTGTGCACCAAATTGAAGCTATTTGGAGTAAATCTTGGTTGCATTGAGCTCGATTAAGCACATTTTCAACCTCATTGGCCAATGATTCTGGTTAGACAAAGAGAGTAAACCGCCTCAGAGCAGCAGTGAAGCCAATGCCACCAAGCTTTGAGCTGCCATATAAATTATACCTTTACATCTTAATTTCAATGCAGATTTTTTGGCTAGGGAGAAATTAATTTGATTCAATTTATGCATGAATTCCCAACAGAAGGAGTTTGTTTGTCCTTTACAGAGCAAACAGGTCAAATTCACGTGTTAGAACAAACAATTTAATTATATCCAACATAATTTGCTTCCATCCAGTGCATTCAGATTCAGATTTAATTACAACATCTAGTTCTGATAGAGTTCTGCCAGGTTTAGTGAGAACATTAAGAGATAGCACTGAAATGATGACTTTAATGGTCAGTCAGAATAATGAAGGTGGTGACAGTGGATGGTCAGCTATCAACCATGACCAACTTTGGAGTAAGAAGACGAGAAAGAAACAAACTAAAACCTGGAAAAAGACAATGAAGACATGAGTGTCTCTTCTCTGTCAAATAATGATGACCCATGGAAAGGTTACAGAACACGAAACCTGGATTTGTTCTCATTTTACCAAGATTCATAAATATTTTCTTATTTGTTCATGAAAATAAATATAATTCTCACAAGTTACAAGCCAGAGCACAAAATAACCATTTAATAGCAGTAGCTATTGTTTTGTTTTAAACAGGTGTCAGCCGTACTAGATTGTATTTTTTACTTGGTGAAAACTTTCTGACTAGCAAATCCTGTGTTTTAACACTCAAAGGCCTTTCCCAGCTTAAAATTTCTAAACTTTTGACTTGCAATTAAAAATCAAACATATCCTAATTATTCCAATAATTTATTTTCAATCAAAAGAATGGGTTACACATTTCTGAATTTCCACGAGAGCATAGTTTCATAGCCAAGCCAGTCATTGAATATGGTAATTTTTTTTATTATTGAATAATTACTAAACTTCTATAGTGAAAAACAGACTTTAGAAATTAATGCAGGTAAATCACAATAAAATATAAAAAACATTTTTATTATGACATATTTTCTGCAACAGATTCTGATCAAATCATTGGACAGAAAAACTTAAAAAACATTTTGAGAAATGAAAGATTGGCGATTTCACAGAGTTTAAAATGTAAGATCTAAGTTCACAACTAGAAATGCATGGTCATTTATAGTTACATGTAACTATAAATGACAATGCATGGAATATACAAAAGCTGCTCCTCTGCCAACTCAGAGAGATGATGAATGATGTACAACCCGATTAGAGGCAGGAAACAAGAACAACGCATGATTCATTTGCCAAATGTGCCCCAGAAGGGTACAGGTGCATGACGGTACACATTACATGTGTAATAAATGAATGAAAGATCGCTCAATATTTATAGCATGACCATTACAACTAAACTGAAAAGAAATCCTGTTTCTATGGGTGAAATAAATGAATAAAATCCAATTTTGTTTGCAGAAAAAAAAAGACATTTCCTCAGAAATCCTTCACAAGTTCTGACATTTTTGTGGAATAGGTGTTTTGACAATAAGAAAAACACATTCTCAAAAACTGAACAGTGAAGTAAAACACCAACGGCAGATTGGCAAAACATCAACAGCAGCCTTCAAAGTGCTGAGTAGTTTCTCCAAGCATGCTTATGTCTCTGCAAGCCAGATACCAGCACTGTGTCCCGGAGGCCTGTCTTCATAGAAACAATTCCCCAAAGCCTCATACTCCTCACTGAGGCCCTCAGACATGTGTAATTAGGTATAAAATACAGCAGGGTGGATGGTGGGGAGGGTCCAGGCCGCTGGAACACAGAGGGGAGTCAGCAGCCGAGAGCCTTGAGCTGCCAGTGCACAGAGACAATTAGGTCCAAATGAAAAATTGATTTCCACTCATACTGAATGGATGTTAAAACAAAGCACGTTATAAATACCATCTGGTGACAGGCGGGAGTGCTAGCCACAGCAGACGAAGGCCCTTGTTAGCCTCGACAGCGCCAGCGTATCGATCGCCTGCGCGGACAAAGGCGACTCTAAGCGGGACTGAGAAGATATATAATTCAATAAATACTTCAGAGAGCTTTAGATTGAACGTGGCAACATGGGCATGTGTGTGCCACCTTTAATACGTCCCCGATGGTCGTTCTGCTGCCGGACCCCCGACGATTGATAGAGTAAACATAGAGCTTGCATGGATGAAAAAAAAAAAAAATTGAGTTATGTTTGTAGAGTGAAAGCACATGTGTCACTTTCTGAGCCACAGCAGCAATTCAGAGGCACTTTGCCTCATGTCTTGAGAAAGTATCAAGTCAAAATTGGGTTGTAAAGCCAGTCTGCAAAGAATTATGCTAGTAGGTCACTTGTTTTCCCAGATCTTTTACTCTGTTTTCAATGTTTTATTAAGGTTCCCCCAATTATAAGACACACAGTGTGTTGAAAAGCATTAACACCTTTTACTCTTTTTCACATTTTTAACCCTTGAACCTCACACCCAGGGCTAAGAAGGGCATTTCATTCAAGCAGAACAGGACCAAGCAGAAGTAGATCATTCAATCTGATATTTGAAGAGAAGCGGCAAAAGCAAATGAGATGGATTAGCAATCACAAAAAATTTGTTATTCAGGACATTTTACTCAGAAAACTTGTCACTGATGTCCAGATGTTGAGATGTTGCCATGTTAAGACAATCAGAGGCTTCTGCAAATTTGTTGTTTGGCCACCGCTATGCTGATCACTTCCAGAGATCCTTCCCATCCGACTCTGGGAAGATACTCACATCAGAGGAGTTCTGGTGACATCTAATTTTCCTTTGAGGTAAAAAAAAAAAAAGTACTTTTGAATTGAAATACTAAATGATTTTCCATCTTTTTTGAAAGAAAAATCTGAAAAGTGTGGAGAGTGATTGTATTCAGACACTTCTGGTCAATACTGGAATCACTTTTCACTGCAGTTGTGGCTGAAAATTTAGGGCTATCAAAGTACAATGCTGAATACACACTGTACCTTTTAGATTATCAGTTGTTTCATGTTTGTTAAACTTTGGCCTATAACATAAAAATCCCAATGAATTAAATATTATTGTAAAATTAAAAATGTTGCAAAGCTCACCAGGTTTAAATACTTTTGAAATGTACAGAAGTACATCTTATAAAAAGTACAACTTACATGTTTATTTATTTGTTTATTTATTTATTTTTTGCAACAATCAGTTTATCTGCAGGGGACTAATACAGTTGTTAAAACTAAAATCCCTCCATAGTTTGCCCACCCAATAAAGGACTGTAGGTAAATTAGTTGTAATTAAGTTAGACATTCATTTTCATGTGAAAATGTCCTCATAAACTAGATTGACCTTTCAGTATGGAGGTAAAAGTGTTGGAGCTCAACCCCATAAGTGTCTTTAATTATTGAGGCTGATGAGGCTTCTGTTGGGGTTGGTGCAGTTTTGCTTGGAATTGCCTCATTAAGCAAGAGCAAATAAGGAGGAGAGTCTAATTAGTATCAACACCTGGGTTTGGAGGCGAAGTCACAGCCTTATTTTTGACTTACTGTTGATAATGCGCAGGAATCTGCAGCTTTCCATGTCTAGCATCTTCCCAACAATATTTAAGTAGTTTTATTTGCATAATTACTCAACTAGATTTCATCACAGTTATTTATGCAACATTTCAAGCTTGTGTTCTATCAGTAGGATTAAAAGGCCTGCAGTTTTCTGGATGGAGATTGTTTCTGGAATCAGCCGGTGCTCTTCAGTTTTGGGGATAATGTTAGTCCAAAATGCCCCTATTGAACTCTGGCACCACCTCAACTCCTCAACATATCCAAGAAATATCTGTGCAAGGGTAGAAAACTATTCCCAGTGAAACCGTCAAATCAGTGGCACAAGTGAGTGTCGGGGAGTGACAGCTGAGTGGCAGCTGCACCAGGCTCCTCTCTCATAAACACAAATATTTTCCAAAATGACAACTCTTATCTGCATGCAAACACATTTCTGGGTGAAAAAGTGAAATTATTTAGCAAAAAATGATTTCCACTTCACTTTTTTTTCTGTATCCATGGAGATTCAGCTCAGAGATTTTTAAAACAGTTGCGTTTGTGTCGACTGTCACTTTCTGTCTGGAAATCATGGCTGTAAAAATGCTTTTATGTTTTTGTCTATATCTGTCTTGCTTTATCTTGACTCTGTCAACATTAGACTTCAGATGTTTGCTGAAAGAGCTGAGAATTGAAAGGTAATTGCAAACAGTGTCAGCAGCCATGGTCGGTGCATGAGTGGCACCCTGGGTGATGCACAATATTTTGTTTATGAAAGCCAAACCATATTTTGATATTTTGTAGAAAATCACGTTTTTTGTTCTCAAATATTATTTTCACAAGGAAATGACTTGATTTCTGTTTTCCATTATTCACGCTTAGCTGATGAAAAACTCCAGTGGTCAGTGGGTGACAGAAGGGGGTCGACCCTGGACGGGTCACCAGTCCATCACAGGGCAACACAGAGACAGAATAAACAACCGTTTATTCACTCAATCATAAAGGCAAAAAGCGTTTTCTTAAAACACTAACAGTCTTTTAAAGAATCATTGCAAAGTGAAGAATAAACCAGCTACTGCTTCACCAGTAGAAGAGTTTCAGATTGTGCACCACAGAGGATGAAATGCCATTGAGTGAACTATGAAAAAAAACAACACAGAAATAGTTTTTCAACTTCGAACTGAACCAGACCCTCAAACTTGTTTTTTTTTTCAGGTTGTGTGGTCAAATAAAACTGTGGCTCCATCCTATCTTGGGCCATTTGGTGATGGTGTAAAAGTAAAAAGGACATTTTCTCAGAATCCATTGAAGACTTTTGAACAGCAGCATTTAAAACTACAGTTGATCTGATTATTGCTGATAGACAGGACCAACCCGTTATAGATCCTTCTAGCTGCTTCTCACAAATCTCCAGTCCCCTCACAGGATGACAAATGATTCACTGTTCTGCAGACGTGGTGGGATGGGAGATTAGTATGTATCATAAATGCTTATTTAGATGGTAAATTTCATGCAACTGTGTTTTAACATGAACCAAAATCTCTATGGAACGCTTGACACCATGTTGACTCTAAACTACAGTTAGGTAAAACAGTTTTGCGATCAATACTGGAAACCAAACGTAGCGGCATCTTTCATGTCTTATACCAACAAATATGGATCCAAAATATGGGTACGATTTTCTTTAACTGCAACAACATATTTTGCGCCCGAAATTCAAAATGAGCCTCTGCAGAACCAAAGACCGATTGAATGAGAATGACCAGAAGCAAAAGAGTTCAAGCATCAAAATACACGTTGTGTGTGAAATTTAGCTTCTTGTCTAATTCTTAGTGAGAAAGCAAGAGGAATCAGAGATATATTTTCTTCCTGCAGCACAGTCCATAGATTACTGTGTTATCGACACAGTAAAAATGCCAGTGTTGAATTAACACTGGCATTCAAAAGTGTTACTTTAGTAACACTTTTGAAAGGGTTAAAAGATTGACACCCTTTTTTTTTGTTAAATTAACATTGGTCTATATACTGAAATGGGTTTAAGAAAAGTTAAACTTTCCACTTCTGTGTATTGTTTGAATATTTTCCACTGGATTTGATTGATATTGACACCTTGTGGGTCAATTATTTACCCCACAAGGGGTAAATAACACCACATTACATCTTGTGATCAACACTACACTGGTGTTACTTTTAATATATTTTAACACTAACGCCGTTGTAATGTTAATGTGATTCTGTAGTGTTGAATTTAACACCAGCTGACTTGGACACATATAGACACTTTTGGGTGTTAATTCAACACTGG
>CAEGAF010130334.1:0-23211 GCA_903067075.1 Micropoecilia bifurca
CTCCTGAAGAAGCTGAACGTTTTGATATATAAATTAGTAGAATTAGTGAAAGATAGTGGAAGTAGTTAAGCGACAAACAACGTACGGATGCCAGAAGTGAAACACTATAAGTGAGAATGCATCAATGCATTCTCACTGATTATACTGAGTTCTTAAGAGTTTTTTGTCAACTTTTGCTCCTTTTTTAAAATCTATCTTCAGGCTAGATTTTCTCATCAATAGGTTGGAATCAATATACGTTTTTTATTACATTGTTTTCCACAGGAAAAAAGATGCAACCCATTTTTTTTGCTAAATTTTATCTTCACCTTTAGCTTAAATCCTAAAAACAGAAATAAAACGACCGTTCTTATTTATCTAAAACCCTTAGTTTTCTTGTCAAAAAAGCTGTGCAACATTTGCAGCACTAAATTACTTTTATTTGACCTGACAGTAAAGAAAATGCCTCTCCAGGTTGTAAAGGTGGCAGATCTCTGTGATAAACCAAGGCAACACATAATTGATGTTCATTTTCCAGGAGCTGTGCAAAAGCACAGCTTAGCTGGAGGAATGTGTTAGCAGCACAACTAATATACACCCAACAATCTGGCTTTTATACTACAAAAGATTTAATTCAGACTGTTAAATACATATGCACATATATATATGTATATATATACATATAATTTTTTTAATGATCTTGTACCTTCTTACTCACTATTATCTACTTTATCCCATGTATTTCTGATCAAATATATCTAAATTTGTGGTTCTAGTTCTAGCATGAAACATTTTTAAGAAGCATGAATATTTCTGCGTGGCTCTGCATCTATTAAAGAGTGAAAATAAGTGAGATATTTTGGTTTGTGTTCTCTCCTCTGAACGGCACCTGTTGGATCAGGGTCATGCAGCACTTTTATCCTGCTTTGAATAATCTCCTTCTTTTTATTTATTTTTGCTTCTTTGAGCTCAGCGAAAGCCAACATTTTGAAGACGAACAGGTTTGAGATTCTTTCCTATTGAAGCATGCTCAAGAGATTGAGTGTGATTACTTTCTATTTGTCTGTGCTTTGAACCGTTAAGAAAGACTTTTTGTTTCTCAGCATTTTGTTCAGAATGAAAGCGGTGTCACGCCGACCCCGCTGCGTTTGCATATTGCGGTTGCACCAGCACTGCAGTTTAATATCTGTCTGTCTGAAACAACTTCACCTCCACCGTGAGCATCATCATCATCAGTTCACTGTTTGTGAGCAGCAAAAAAAGTACTTTTTTTCCCCCCTCACATTGTGATGCGGCCATTTCTTCAATCCAGGCGAGTTTTACTTTTTAATAACCTCAGGCGTGTTTGCGTACATATGTGCACACGTGTATGTGTTTGGATGGAAGTTTGCTCTGCCTCCCTGTTTTTTTTTATCCTCAGAGCTTTCCTTTCCATAACACTCCAGATGTTGTCATTTGCTCATTTGGGAGGAGACAAAGCAGTCAGGTGTGTTAGAAATCCTCAACGCTGAGAAGATGAGCACAAATAAAGCTCCGCCATGTGTTGCTTTATGCCTCTGTGTGTGTGTGTAAAAGTCAGAGAACACTTATCAGCAAAGTTATTACCAGGTTTTGTACAATCGTTTGCGCGGCTCCTCTGCTGCTTCACTAAGCCGCAGAAGCTTAAATGAGAATCTTGATGCCTTTTATGGTTACAGGCTTTAGGAGACTATTTAAAGCTGGGAGGCAACACAACAACCCTTAATACCTGCAAAAAAACAAACAAAAAAAACATTAAAAAAGGGTGAAACGTTACTGGAGAGGAATAACACCACAAACAGCACCAGGTGTGTGCTAAATATAGCTGCCTGTCTCATAACACAGTGAAGTGAAACTAAAACTAACTGCAAACCTCAGATGTAATTAGAGCCAATTGATCTCTGCTTAAGCTTGTCCTGCAGCAGTAAAAAAACATTTTGAATATAGCAAATTATTTTGTTGCGAGACGTTGTGTGTAGTAATCAGTTGATGAACACGGTGGAGGCGGCATCATGGTGTGATGGATGGTTTCTATTCCCCGGGAATAGAAGAAGCAGGAAAGAGCTGAAAGGATGAAAATAGAGCAAGACGGACTGAAGACCTGAGAGTGTGGCAAGAGGTTTAACTTCCTGCAGGACAAATAAAGAACAAAGACATAACCAGAGAGACACTGTTTAGGTCATGCTCTAAATTTGTCTTGTACATTTTTAGATCTTAATCCAGTTGATCTGTTGCAAGACAAAAACAGGTAGAAAAAAAATCAGCAATTACCCAATAAAGTAAACACTATTTATGCGTTACAACATTACTCAAAATCAAACTCTTGTCAAATAATCAACAAAATGGACCCAAATAGTAAATTTTTTTTAACCTAATGAAAAATGAAAAAAATAAAAAAAGATTACTCAAATATTTATTAGTGTCAACATAGAGAGCAATGTGATCATAAATGGTGTCAGAGGCATCTAGTTGTAAGAATTGTGATATCATCACACTAAACGTCATACACGTCATGCAACTGTTTATTGATTAAACTGAGCAGAGTTAAAACAATTTAGAGAACAATTTGTCATATATAATTTTTTTTAACAATTTAACACCCTGAAATATAGAACGGAGATCCAGTCAGTCAAGCAAGAAACCAATACAATATCATAAATTGGATAAACTGACTTGCATGTTCTGGATCTAAACTAATAATCAATATTATCAACTAGGGTAAGGCAAAAAATAAAGAACAAGAAGGAAAACCCTTACACTAATAAACATAAGCTTCTGTTTGGAAAACATTCACAGATTAGCCTCAGTGTGTTTCACTGATAATGTTATTTGGACAGGGGGAATTATTTTGGAAAAACTACATCATTGTCAGTAAACCAGGATGTCCATCGAGCTCTGGGTTAAAAATGCTGCATTTGGTGCCGCAAGCTTTTAATGATTCAAATCAGTGATGGATTCTGGAGCAGAGTGAGGGATTTGGGGGATTTCAGAGAAAAGTGTCTTTAAATTTAGTAGGTTTAAAGCAAAGCGATGAGAAGTGCACATCTAACACCGGAAAAATAATTGAAATACTGAAGATGATCTAATCTAAGCCAGGAATAAATAAATAAAAAAACATCAGGAATTAAATCCCACCAATGAGTTTTGATTTGGAGTAAGTTTGAAAAATGTACGACTAAAAGTTGCAGATCACCCCTAACCCCACCCAATCAGCAGGTCATCATTCTGTTATGCAAATAAGTCAATACAGAGCTTCAAATTAATTTAAACAACATCATGCCTATTTTACTTGCTTCATATTAATGTCATGTCACTGGAAATTTAAAATAGACAAAACTGCTCCATGTGTACTCATCTCTGAAGAAGTTCAAAATGTAGTTTGCTCTTTAAGAAACAAACAAAAAACAACACATTTATGTGTTTGTAAAGCATTCAGTGACAAGTTTAAAACCTAAACATCTAATATGGAGATGTTTTAATCTGAACAAAAAAAAGAGAGAGAGGAACGACACAGACAGTCCCTGTAAATGAAGAAGAAGACGACATCGGAACAGATCCTGAATTGTTTTATTTTTCAGAGTGAAGACATTTATTCCAGACCCATCCACAACCGAGCGTTTATCCCGTAATCTGAAAGCAAGTCTTCATACTCGGGCGTTTTGGTAGCTAAGTAACAGCTCCAAGCGGGCAGCCTTGGCATCACTTCCAGAAGCGCTTTCAGTTCGGCTCACTCATAGTTACCAGGCAACACTTAATCTGCTTCAGAGGGCGCTGAGGAGCCTCTTTTGTCAAGGTGCCTTGCTCAAGGAGCCTTTCAGTCAACATGACAGGGAGATGTAGCAACAGATGTTACTCCAGCTAACCTCCAGGAAGAAAAGCGGGCAGCTGGAGCGAACCCAGCCTGCGGTGGGAAGGATCAAACTTGCGACGCCGATAACTCTGTGACTTTGCTACTTCTTGGCAAACTCCACACTTCTTCTTTGGAGTGTGAATCTATAAATGTGATGAAATTTCGCTATGAGAGTAAATGGCAATTGATACCACTTGAGAGGGAAAAAAAAAGTCTAATTACAAAGCATAATCTTGTTGTTCTTGTTAATGACTAATTTAAATCATCCCCCTAGTCGCTCAGAGACAATAAAAATCATCACTTTCATTTCCATTTTTTTCCCCCCGAGTCCGGGCTCTAGATTCAAGGTGCTACGTGGATAAGGATGATGTATCGTCGTGTCTTTCAGTTGTGAAAGGCAGAGAAATATTATCACATTAACACTTGATTTCCATTTTCCATGAATAATTTCTTTTTCTTTCCCATTTTTTGGGAACATATTTCACCGCTCGGCTCAAATGAAGAAAGCTACGTCTTACCAGTGATGCGGCTCCCCGCCAAAAAATTATGATTCACCGTTGAAATGAAACACGAGACATGTCTTAAATATGCCCTCCGGAAGTGTTCTTACCAGCAGTCCACTGTAATCACGCAGCCTGACAGGCAGCTATTTCCACACTGTTATCAGCCATGTGGAGTGACAATGGCTCAAAGTGTCTGCTGAATATCTTTTGTTTATTTTGCTGCCATATGTGCTGTGACAGCCATGCACAGTGAAAATCATCTCCGTTGTTATTCACAGGGTATTATTGCTTATGACAAGCGATTCCGGTAAATTATTTCTGAGAAACAGACTTCAAGATAAGTGATGATAGTTCAGTTCTATCAGCGCCTCTGCAACCCGGATCAAAACGTTTCGTAATTAGTGATGATGAGTCGTTCTCCCCCCCTCTCTGCTTGGCCTTTGTTGGGATGAATCAAACCGAGACGTTTGCGTTTCTCAGATTACATCGGTTTTGATCTCGCTCGTCCTCCTGAGAGAGCAAAGCGATAAAATAAAATAACCCGGCTGATTTCAAAACATTTTACATGCTGCAAAAACTGTCAGCAGCAAATAAACTTAATCAACTGAATCTGTTCAACTCTTGTTTGCAAGTTCTCCCTCGTTTCTGGACACAGTTTACGGATTATTTCATTTATTAGCGAAAAAGGGAGAAAAACAATGTTATTCAACCTCCTGTTAAGTCATGAATTAACTTTAATCGACCTTTTTATAAGCTCAGCTGGCCCTGATTTCTACTTAACCTTTAGAATCAAGAAATCTCCTAATTAGAATCTGTCCCACAACGAGAAGCGGGTTGAAAGATTACAAAACTCTGCACATCATGTCCGGATGTAAAGACATTCAAGATCAGACGAGCAACAAAATCATTGATTTCTATTAGTCTAGAAGGGTTCAGAGTCATTTATAAGGCCTTCCTTGGGACTCTGGTGAATCACACAGTGCAATTATCCACAAATGAAGAAAAGATGGATCAGTGGTGATTTTTCACAGGACTTTCTTCCATGGACTCATCTGAAAGGTCTAAATAAAACCTACGACAATTCAATTCAGTCCTTGCAAGCAGCTATCCTGCAGATCCAACCCTTCTCCAAAACACCATCTGAACAAGGGAGAACTGCCGCACCGTCTGACGAGGGGTTGCGTCTAATAACTGCACTTTAGTGCCTCTTAAGGACTGGCCACTTCTGTTCCAAAACCTGAAAAGGTTTTGGTGGGTGATTTTGTCACGGTTAAAATTGAGACTGCTGGAGGACGATGGGCAGAAATGCATGGTTGAAACAACCTACAATGTAGCTAAATTGAAACGATTCTCTTCGGGGGGCGGGGGCGGGGGGGGGGGGGGGGGCAGGTTGAAATTACACAACGGTGGCGTTAAGACTTTCTCACTCTAAATCTTAAATTTCTTTTGAGCATTTGAAAAACTGAAACGAAGCAAAAACGCCACAACCTCTGAATGTTTCTAGAAACATCTTTGTGAAATATATATTGTTGCAATAAAAAAAAAATCAAAAATCAAGACTAATGACATGTAAATGCATCAGACACCCCTGGGATAGTTTGTTTTTGTTTTAGCACTCTGAGATTTGTTTGTACAACCTATTACAACAACATTTGCCATAAACAAGTTTCTCTTATCCTCATAAAGTGTCAAATTACAGCAAAAAATATTCCTAGAGTAATTTGCATGACGTTGTTCTTTTGACCCTAAACCAGGAGCGAGCTGCACAGGAGAGGAGAGCAAACAGTAGTTGGGCATAATGTGGCTCGGAGAAGAACGACACGTGCGAGGGACTCTTTTGCTTTCGACAAATGATTATACACAACAAATTGTCTTTCCCGTTGTCCTTTGCAGAACTTTACAGTAAATCTTTAGGAGACGTACGACAGCGAAGCGGCAGCAGGGCCTGCATCAGTTCTCTCTCAGATCAACTTCTGCAACTCAAAGTGGGAAAAAAAAACTTGTATTTAAAAAAAAATAAAGAGCTTGATCGTTTCTATATAATTTAAGAACTAAAGTCAATAACTCTAATTAGTGGGCTGGTGGTCCCATTTGATAACAATTGTGTAATCAAGTACACATTAAGCCTGTGAGAGAGGTGGTCCAGGGGGAGGGACTGACTCGGATGACTGGCCCCAGTCGAGGCAGGAGGTTCATTCGCAGGTGGGCTGAGTCGTGAGCTTTTTGCCTTGATTGATGACTATTATTTAGCCATCATTTGGAGGTGGGCTTTGACTCTGTTCCCCCTCAATCCCCCACCACCTTGCGGTGTTTCTGTTTGCCATCTTGCTTTAAACTGTAATCATGGCTCATTGTTTGGTTAATAAAGAAACCCTCAGGGAAATGGGGAATGATGTTTCAGCCACTGCGCAAAACCTTACTTCCTTGGGAAATTCCACTGTAATTTATAGGCGGCCCTTGGGTTCGGAAAAAAATATTTACTTTCACTTCAACAGCAGGGGACGTTTCATTACTGCACGCATGTGAGGGATGGAGTTAGTGGGCCTATAATGGACTGCTATCAGAACCGTTTGTTATGAAATAATCAAACCAGCTTTCAAAAATTACTATGTACAGAGATTTATAAAAATATGTACTATAAGAATATAGTATCTAGTTTGTGGACTTGTAATTGACTGCTATCCATAAAATAATCTAAAAAAAATCTCACACAAACTATTATTTACAGAGGTTTGAAGAAACAAATACACTATAAATATGTTTTATGGATTTTGCTGGGATTGCAATCAGGATGTCTGTGTTTATGATGAATATTTTTGTGTTTTAAGACAAAAATGACAAGACAGATTTCAGTTGGTCACAATATCTGCATTTAAAGAGACACTCATGGATCTTTTTTGCAATAACCCTGCAAAGTTACAAGTTTTGCGTCCACAAGACCAACAAATTACTGACTTCTACTAACCTTTTGTCATCTGTTTCAATCATTATTGGTCCCTCTGCTAACCTCCTGCAGGTAGGCGTTTGTGGCTGCTGCATATTAAAAGTTTTAGTGCACTATATTTTATACCTCTTTAAAGCAGCAATAACTTTTTACTCTGAGATGCTCGGCTGTGTGTGAATGTTCTGATCCGTCTTTCCTCTCCTCTGAGTGCGACTGGCTTCTCGCTTCTGCATGGCAGCAGACTGTAAGTCCCGACTGCGGAGTTCAGAGAGACCACATGTCCAGATTTTCTCACAAGTACATCAGGTTTTTTAGATTAAATGTTTCCTGAGTGAGGATACCACCCACAGTTTTTCCTTTTTGTGTGTTTTAATTCACAAAACCAAGAGATCTGAAAGCTCACGGAATATTAGATCAAGTTGATATTGCTCCGTAAAGATACTATGCTAATTTTAATGCTGCACTCCTTTTCTCCCTAGGAGGAATTGCACCACAATGCTATGAATTTACAGGTTAAATCAGCTAAAGCGGAGAGGATGAGGTTATCAATGGTTCTAAAGGTGGAGGCTCATCTGGGCAGTGGGTGAGGAGAAGAAGCCTTCGGTTTCTGGTTCCAGCTCAAGTGACCCGGAAGAATGATTGAGATGAGAAAACGTACTTTCCTGGGAGAGAGAGAGGGGATGCTGTTCGCAGTAAAACAGAGATGAAGTGGGAAAAAATGAGAGAAAGACTTAAAGTGGAATGAGAAACAGTAGAATGAAAACAAGATGTGAAGAAGGAAGAGGGAGAGACGAACGAATGGGATGGAGAAACTTTATGAGGTAGGACATAGGAGGCGAGGCTGAGAAAGGTTGAGGGATTTAAAGAACGAGGAAGATGAGTATGTTCAGGAAGGAGACGGGACACGTGGGGTGAGATGAAGAAGGGATGAGGTAAGACAAGAGGTGAAAGGAAAATAAGGGGGATAACAAGAGCTGCAAGTGAGGGAGAACAAAATAATGAAAAGAAATGACTGGAATATTAAACATGGATATAGAAGAAAGATGGATGGCTAAAAGAAATCCAAAGGAGTAAAGGGGATGGAGACAAAACACAGATGCATGGTGGGACTGGAAACTTAAACTGTGGTTATCAGGAGAATCAAAGGCTTAAAGGAAGATTGGAAGAGTTTAGATTAGGCTTTACTGCTCAACCTAATATAAATGGACGGCATTATGTACTTTCCAAGCACACAGTGCCATTTTATAGCACATTCAAGAAACTATGTTGCATTCGATTGCTATAAATATGCTGTATGCATCAAATATAACTGAAAAGAAAAATGACTTCACAAATTTACACCTTGAAATTGGACCTCTGTCCCTTTAAGAAGCTCCCACTGTTTCCAACACTCCCTCTTCGGCGCATCATCTCCATCTCCATCAAGCTCTGAGGAGAGTTGGACTGAGAAAGTTAAACCAGGTGTTTGATAGCTGCTGCTACCGCTAGTCTGAAGGAGCTGAGTGAGGAAGATGAGGAGAAGAAAGGGTCTGTGGTCGACTGGTGACTGCAGCTGCAAGGATTTGTGAGAGCATCCCCGAATGGTTGCCATGGGAGATTCAAGGATTTCTCAAACATGCATGAAAGAATCAAAACAACATCCCACACAAATTTTTGATGAGGGAACAATGTTCAAAAAATGTTGATTTTGCATAATGCCGTTGTTTTAAAAATCAGTATTTTATTTTCCTCCTGTCGCTCCTTGGTATGATACTGAGCTAAGGTGAGCTAAATACCATGACTGACTCATCAACCAATAAAACTGCTTTGGGGAAAACATCTAACCAGCAAGAGTCAGCTTCTTATCTTCATCCAGATGCACAAATCAAACTGATAACTGACTAATTTTCGGTTTATATAAACCTCCAGCCTTTTTATCATTAGAGTAATGTTTTCACAGGGCTTCAATAAATATCAACATGAGCAGGCAGTTTATTTGTTTGCTTGTTCTTGGGGGGAAAATAAAATAAGTTATTTCCCATGCACCATTTCCAGTGTTCAGTTACGTGAATTTGCCCAAAAAGTCTTCCAAACAGAAAAGTGGAACATCTTGTTATTCATCCTCACAGTGTATTAACATGCCAGGCAAGGAAATTATAACGAGTTTTTAAATCACTGTCACTGACCAAAAGTGGAAAACTGAAACTGCAATTTCCCTTTTCATTTGCTCAGACTCGGAGAAATGCCTCCTCTGTTCGCAGTTTTTCTTCTGTGCCTGTGCGAGTGTTTGGGTGTGCACACATAAGCTATTGTTTCACTGTAATTAGATTTTATGCTCCAACAATTCCTTGTTTTAATCAAATGAAACTTAAACTGAATAAATGTGACAAAGTGTATTGCCAAGGGGGTGGGGGAGAGAAAAAAAAGGAGTCACTGCAGATATACAACTGGATCATCATTACTGAAAAATTTGCCTGGTTGTGTGTCTGAAATGTCTCTTGGTTTAACTCACAGGTGACGCGTTGAGCAGATGCTTCACCGGACAAAATTATTTTAGATGAAGAAAAGCCTGCCGCTCTCTGTTCCTCCAATGAAAGATGCAGCATCTGCTTCTCAGGGAGTGAATCCTAAATTAAGCTCGACGTTGGCCTCCGCTGTCAGATCCCGCGGTGACCTGGACTTCCTCAGCTCCTGCCGCCCCTCACCTTCCTCCTCCTCCTCTTCGCCTCTGTTGTCTTCCACCTCTTCCCCTTTGTCTTCCCTGAGACTAGCCTCTCGAGTCAGGAGTTTTGACAGGGCCTTCTGACTCAAATGCAGCATGGGAGGCTGATGTGTCCCAGGCCACACAGAAGCATTATTTGACGACACCTCAGCCCCAACTCTCAGCAGAAATCAGTGGGATCCCTGATGAGGGAAAAGAACCAAAGAGTTCCTGCGCAGTCATTGTTGCCATCTGAAAGGAATAGCTTGAGAAGTTATGTTAAAATGTGGCGAGGAGTTAATGCAGTATGCCAACAATCACAGAGTCTTCATTAAGGTTGAAGGCAGATTAGTTGGTGGTGGAGTCTGATGGGTAGAGTTAGAGGGGCTCAAAACAAGAACGTCTCGGTGACTAGAAGGTTTATGATGTGAGTGGCAGTCAGACGGACAGATTCTAGGAAGAATGTCATCCACATAAATAAAACACATAGCTTGAGAATGGTATTTTAGGGTATTTAGGGTATTTATTTAGGGTATTTATTTGTATAGTGGGCATGAGCGAAGTGGCAAAACACCTTCAGCTGCTGCCTCATTGCTTTAGATATCAGGCGACCCGGCACCTCTGACTCACTCTTAATGTTTTTGCTTCTGTAGTTGAGGCATGAGGCTTCGGCTTAACGTTTATCAGTGTCATTACCCTGCAAAGACGGCCGGTGTGTGCATGGCGACCAAACCACAGCTGTGTCATCCGTAAAGGCAGCAGCTTTCAACTCGGAGGGAGACTGTAGTGTTTGTTTTTTTTTTTGTTCTTTTTACATAAAGTGTCAAAAACTAAAATTGTATCCATCGTTCACTCTTAAATCACTGATTTTTGCTCTCTACAAGTTTGTGAAAAATAACATCGCTCCTCAAGGTCAGAGTCGAAAAATATTGAATTTGAGCACAGCGATCATGCACTAAACTCCCAATAGCGATCAATCCCAGTTATCAATTATTTAAGAATTTCATCTTTATTAAAGCTGATCACATCAATAACGGCCATGAGCTCTGAAAGTGCGAAGCTTCAAAGTGCAGTAAAATATCACTACCCTTTGTAGCGAACACTTAGCTTATCCTAGCAATGGCAGTACAATTTCAGTCTCTCTAATCAATTTTTCTTGACAGCATATTTTGTCCCAAATGGAGTTCCTAAAGGTTAGCCTCAATATGCTACGCTGACAATGATTAACAATGATTAACAATGATTAAGGATGATTGGAAAGCTGTTATTATATTCTGGCAATGTTTCACTTAAACGCGTAGAACTTTATCATCTGGACACTCGCTGCATCGATAAATCCTCATCTTTCTTTTGTCAGCGTTCTTCTGCTTTCATTTTAATCAGTTCACTTTAACTCCATGAGGCTCGAGTGTTTATTCTCTGTTTTGGCATTAATCGCCGGCAGCTGTGGCCCGCAGCGCGTCTCGGTGCATTTCAAGGTAGTTTTGCTCGGACGAAATGAGCAGAATCCTTCCTTGTGACGAGTCAACCTTCCAAGAACGTGAGTTCTCACAGGAAGATGAAAACGGGCGCACCTGGGGTGATCCGCGAGGAACGGCAACAGGAGAGCATGTTTGTTGACTGCGCCGTTCTTTTCTCCGCACGGGGCGTGAAAGCGGAGAGATGTAGCAGGAGGGAAGGGAAGCAGATGAGCAGAACAGTGAAGATGTGACAGAATTGGGAAATGTGTGGAAACTGGAAGAGATCCTGCTGTGGCAAGATATTTAGGCCACACTGAGTTTATTTATTCATTTTTTTTTATCGCTTGCACAATATGTAAAGAGTCTTCTGCTGTGGTTGTCCAGCTGCTGCTGCTGTTCTCTGGGGTAGGAACAATGAAATTGTGCCATGACTCCATATGCAGAACATGCCATTATTCTCCCAAAGCAACAATCTGATCACTGAGCATCCCTAACCAGCAGGCTCCTAAATCCCTTGGTTTTAGTCATATTTTCCTGGAACTTGTAGCAAATTGGGCAGCAGGATTGATTCAGCTTAACCTTTTCACCAGTAATCAAAGGTGATTATAAGCGTTTAGGCATCCTGTGATGCAGAATAGAGACATGGGTGGTCAGTTCGGCTGTAATTACTCTGCAGTAGATCACCTGACTTGGATTTTCTTTCTCTCTCTCTCTCTGTCTTTTTTTTTCTGTCTCACAAATTTCAGCTCGACGGGGAAAAGGTTCAGCTGGACTGTAATAAAAGGAATTCACCAGGCTTATTTACAATGTCCAGGCTCCATTTTTATATTAATAATACTGTGGCAAAATCAATAAAAGCCGTTTCCCTTTGGAGGATGTGTTTTATTGGAGGCACTCATCCAACTAGGCTTTAGCACTACTTTCTCCATTTTCCAATCTAACAGATGGATTTTCTAAAAATTTCAACCAACAGATTTTTCTTCCATCTTTGTTTCCTTGACAACACATCCAAACAAGGAATGGTCTCCCGGACAACATGTCTGCAAGTACCACAAATATCTGTATGTGTCTGCATGTGTGTGTGTGTGTGTGTCAGAGAGGGTTGAGAGAAAAACAAGGAGTGATTGCTGTGTGCGTAGCATTCACATTTCCTTTTTTCTCGTGACCATGGCAGCATGTGTTGATTGATCGATTTACTGCAATACACACACACACACAATTAGAATCAGGAGGAATGAAAAATAATATAATTTGCTGTTTAGTCAAGGCTCTGCTCACTAAGATCCATGAGAGAAAAATGGTGGAGGACGCCAGCTGGACTCTTTTCATCAGCGGAACAATACTCTCTGTGAAACAAATAGCATTATGGCTCGAATTTGCGCTGAAATCAGAGAAAATGCTCATCCTAATCTCAGATGTACTCATTTGGGGCCAACAAGTAATCTGTCCCTCTGTTATTGCCTCATACATTAGCTAACGGAGTGTGTGGATTTTTTTTTCTTTGTATATTTTCCTTCTCACTTTACAGTATTAGTAGTAAACCAGAAAATTACAACTGAGAAAATGCAATTAAAGTGTTCATTAGGAGTGTTGCTGATCATCATCACCTTTACTCTTAGCAGATTGTGCATGTGTGTGTGTGTCTGTCAAGCCATCTGCCACATTAAGGCATCACTAAAAAGAACCAATCTTTTATTTAGATAAACAGAAGACAAAGTTTGATGGTGGTTTTGGACGTAGTTTTTTTTTTAAAATTTGGCTAGTGAAGATAAATTGGAATACAAAATATGAAATTTAAGATACTATTACTGTTTTTTATGTTAGTTTGATAAATATTTTTAATTTGGATTTCTAAGGTTTGAGTTAGAAAGATAAGATTGTATATTGTTATGTAGTTGAGAAGGTGTGTGAGATGATACACCTCAACAGTAAAGCAAGTATGAAGCATTTAAAAGTTCAGGACTCAATCTTGATTTGCTTCTTGACTGTCAGAGGAACAGGAACGTCTCAAGGTTTTGCAATAGTACAATCTCAACAATAATATAAACTAAAGGCTGTTTTATGAGACATTATAGACCTTACATATTATTTTTGGTTGCACATTTGCAATGTGGAAGGAAAATGATAAATGGTCATTGGGAGTTTTCAAGATTTTTCAAACATAAAAATCAGAAAAATGTGATGCTCACTTGTAGTCAGCTCCTTCGGTCTAATATTCCTGGAGAAAAACATCTAACGTAATTACCTTCAGAAGTCACATAATTAGTAAATAGTGTCCTTACGGTTAGAGCTGCTCTGTTGAGGCCTTGGAGGTTTGTCGGAGAATATTTGTAAACAGGCGACATTATGAAGATGAAGAAACATAGCAGAAAAGTCAGGCTGGAGAATTATGAATACCTTTTCGAGGTGCGACCCCTCTAGACAGACCTAGAATGTTATCTCTTCAGTGATTCATGCACAGGTTTGTCTCAAGGCCTCTTCCCAGTCAGAGATCTCCAAAAGACCTTCTGATACGTCTCGGGAAGGCATCCTAAGCAGGTGCTTAAACCTCTTTGACTGTCTACTTCCACTGAGGAGGAAGAGCGACTGCTCTAAGTACCTCATGAATAGATTAGCTCCTTATGCTGAACCTAAGAATTAGCTCAGATTAACGGTCTGGGGCTGCAGAAAGGACTTAATAACGTTACTTGTTTCTATTGTGTGAGCTATAAGGTAACTTTTCTTTATTTAAAAACACCAGAATTGCTCTCATGTATGTATGAGGAACTATTTTTCCCCCTCCTAGACTTGAAGCTAAGTTCTTGACAAAGTGCCAGAGAATACAGTTTTGTCATTTGGAATTAGTGGTGAGGTGGAAAACATCAGCATTGGAGCAATTTCTAATGCTTTTCCAAACTGATGAGAAATGCTTACGTTAAATATTAGCGTTGCATTTTTAACAAAAAAAAAATGAGTCGGCTCTTTGATTTGTCACTTTGTGTCTGAGCGCATCTGAGAAACTGGTAGTAAACTCTTAACACTTGCATTAGTTTTTATTATGAGTTGTGACTAGATAGTATAAAAACTTGATAAGTAGCTTTCTGAACTCAATGCAATCTTGCAATATTTGACATCTTTGTTTCTCCAACAGACTGTGCCTGTTTCTCTTGCAGTCAATCTGTTGCTATAATAGCTTTGGAAGAGTCCAACATTGACGCTGCATATTTAATACGGCAGAATTTATTGTGTAGCTTCGGCTGTTGGCAGATGGACTCACCTTTGACCCTAGAATACTTTGGTATACGGAGGAGTTCATGGTTGTAGCACTGAGCTATTGCCACATGTGACATTCTTAGCTTCTCTTTTTCTCCTCAGGTAAATCAGACTAATACATTTTAACTCGAGCTTGCAGAGAATGTTTTGTTATAGCGAGGCACACGGCCTTGAGGCCTTGGTTACAGCTGCAGGCTGATAGAATTTCAGGGGATGTGTTCGTTTTTCTTTTTTGGAAAGCTAGGGTTTAAAATGATTTTCTCTATATATTTTTTTCCTACTACTCATAATCGTGTCATACTTTCAAATAAATTCATTGCCCTTGAATTATTCTCAATTTTATCCTTAAATTTTATTACGAGGACCATTTTTTATGAGTAAGGTATTGAAATTTGGATTAGTTTAACAACCATGGAGGATTTTCCTGGAATTTTCTGTGGAAATATATTTGTTCTTGATAAGAATGGATTTGTCATGCAGAGGTTAGTCATCTATGCCGACTCACCATGAAGAACGTCTCCTGGTGTAAACATCATTTTACCGGCTTGCATCTCCTTCTTATTGGAGCAAAGAGCTGCGACTTTTTGAAAGTCTTTGACATCTCAACGACATGTCAGGGGGAGAATAAGAACCACAAGAAGAACCGAGAGACAAGAAAGAGAAAAGTTGTCCAGGTCACCGGTCCCATCCGGTTCTAAATTGACTGCTGAAATCCTTATGTTTGCTGTTGTCATCACTGCCTGTTTGTCTTCCTGATGCATTCCCGAGACCTTTTCACTCCGAGTCTTCCCGAGATGAACTTTGGCTTTCTCATCTATGGTGGAACATCCCTCGATTCGACGTGGAAATTAATCTTTACTGACTGGTTGTTTTATTTAGAATCGGTTTTCTCTCAGATTTGAAACACTCTTTCCTATCCGTAAAACTAAGTCTGTCTTACAGAAGCCTAATGCGTTCTCTCATTCCTAAGAGCAGCTGAAATCTGTAAGTGGTTATAAAGACTTTGACATGGGGAGAGAAAGCTTATTACTTTCTGAAATCCAGAAAGTAATAAATTACGTCCCACTGGCATGAAGTTTAGGAATTCTGCGTCAAATCCTTTCTTCTCCCCTTCCTACATAAGTAGGTAGAAATAGTAATAATAATAAAAAATCAAACATATTTTTGTTTTCATACAAGATTTTACAAAAATCTGGTACAACTATTTACACCATTTGACCGTCATTATTACCGACCTCTTTTTTTGTAGATTTCTCATCGATGTTTCTTTTTGCTTCAGTTTTCAAAACGATCTGTGTTGGTTTGATTCAAAATACATTTGATTGTAATATTTGCTCGTGGTAAGTTACGGTAAGTCAGTCTTTACTAGTTTCTTAGCTCTTGTTGAAAATAAATTATATCAGTGAGAAAAAAGATTAAATCGTAAACTCTTTGGATGTCTAAACATGTAGCACTCAATTCAAAGGTCAAAGTTTCACATTAGATAGCTAAAAACAATGTTTGATTGATTTGTAAGCTAAATAGTCAACTATTACTATTGTAATAGCAAGGTGTGCTGGTTCTGTGACTCCAGAGCAAACCCAAATCAGCGGTCATAGGTGCGTGACATTTGGTTTTGGTGCTTGAGATGAAACACTGTGTTTAGTTTTTGTCGTAACCTGGTGCTGTGAAAAATGGCCAAACATCTCTACTTTACACCAGTCTAAGGATATGATGATGTATGAAGGTCACAGGAAGAAAAAAAAGAAAAAAATAAGCACAGAGTATTTTGTGTTGCTTAGCTGTATCAAGATTAAAGTTGAAATGATGATGAAAAAAAGATGAAGCAAAAGGAGAGGATAGATAAAATATATATTGGCAATTTAATTGAATGTCTGAGGGAAAAAAGTCTATATGAAAAGAAAACATGTAAATGATGAGGAAAAAATACATCAAAAGTAAGCTTGAAAAAGAGACTAAGACCTGTGAGGATAATGCATTAAGCCAGATAGTACATTAGAATAATATTTAATAACGGAAAATCTTCCTGTTTCAGTGTGAAACATTGTTTGGATGAGCAGAGGCTGCAGGCCTTTACTTGGAACAACAAAGCAGCTTCAGTGCTTCGCTTAAACTTTATTCTCAATATTTTGACTTGGAAAATTTGCAAAGGTCTTAGAAACTTTCTACTTTTAAAAATATTGCGTTCGTTAATGATTGACTTCTAGTTGTTTGAAAGTATCTATCCCTTTTCAGACTGATGCTCTAAGGTCATTCCTGATGTCTTTCCTTCTTGTAATTACTCTAACTCACACCTGTATGCGCCGGACGAGGGAACTGTTATATGATCTGCTTTTATAGAGGTGGTCACACTTGCTGATGACAGTAATTTAATTAGTGGCAGATGGCTGGCTAATGTGGGTTTTTTTTGCACACTAGAGCTGAAATTTAAATCATTTTAGACCCTGATGAGGACAAAATACCTTTTTTATGTCCGAGGATGTACAAATACAATAAATGAAATTGTAATTGGTTCACTTTAGCATTATGCTCATGGTGATGATATTTTAATTTTTTTTTCACAACATATGAGTCATCTAAAATTTCAGTCAACGTTTTAAGTAAACAATTTACACACATTGACAATGTTTTATGCTTTGAATTTGTTAAAACAGTCTTAATGTGAATCCTTTCCCAATGGATTTTCTTTCCTGCGGGGAGTCTAAAAGCAACCAAAAGTCTGGTGAGACTAGATACTTCACAAAGTTTTATCCTTAAGTTTCGAGCCGTCCACCCCCCCACTGTGCAAAATGAATTATCAATGCTACACTTTCAAAGTCTGCCAGTATTTTTGGGCCCCAGCATGGGAGGCTACGGTTGTTTGTGGATGCTGCATTACGGCAGACAGCTCAGCATTCACTAAATATTCATATGGTCCTACAGGTGGCAATCTACGCAGAGAAATGTCTGTGACCACCGCATCTGTCAGTTCACTTTGCATTGCATCTGGCCTGCTGTACTAAAGCCAGATTCTGTCAATAAAGACAGACTTCGCATTTCCATCTCCCACCCCCTGTTTTACACACAACACTTCACCGGTGCCAAGCGGCCCAAATTAAATCAGGCTTAAACAAGATCCATCTCCATCTCTGTATGTAAGGATAGACTGATCCTCACTGCGGAGCTTTGACATTTCTTTCAGGCAACGGGATGCCTCTGAAGGATTACCTCTGTGGGAGTGGGCTGCATTAGCTAGCCAAGACGACGCACTCTATTGATACCCATGGCAGGTACATCTCAGCAAGGAGCCTCTGAGTGGCCTGGGGAGAGATGTGAAATGAGTATAAATTGTGGGTGTCAAATCTAAAGGGGAAAGCTGGTCATCTGTAAAAGGAAAGATATATGAGCACATAAGGATGGGTGATTCCACTCCTCTGCCAAGGGAGCACACAGAGAAGATGACATTCCCTCCCCCAAGCTTGTGACGGTGGCTTGAGAGTAGCTCTTGACTAGATATACCTGGTATGAAATACTTACAGTATGATTACCTATCCTACTACTTCACCTGGTAGTGAACGGAAGTAAAACATTTCAACTTCTTCAACTGTTTTTCCACAGGTCCCATCAATATTCCATCCATCCATCTATTATCATGCATGCTTATCCCTAGTGGGGTCGCCACCAGTGGAGCTGGTTCCTATCTCCAGCAGTCGAGAGGGAGGGGAAACCCTGGATAGGTTGCCAGTCCATCACAGCATCAATATTCCCTTGGTGACATTTTTGCACTGTCTATCTATTCTTTGTGGTTTCAATAAGCTAATAAGGGTAAGGAAAGCTATTTCTTTTCTTGACTGTATCATTCAATATATTCCAAGTTTGCCACTAATTAGCTGAAGCAGAAAAGAAAATCAGAGCTGGCCGATGAGTCATTTTGTTGTGCAAGATTTAAAGTTTTGTTCTTCATTCCAGGACTTGGAAATGTGCTCAGAACCATTTACTAGGTTTCTTTTTGCCCAGTTCTACATCCAACGTGAGGAACTACCAAGACATCCAAAAAGACCTTAGCCAGAACCAATAGTTGCCAAATGACCTGTTCTGACCTGCTTTGACAAACAAAACTGTTCTTGGAGCAGCAAAGGCAATAATCTCTTAGGCCAAGAGACCGGAAAGGTTGGAACCGCATGAGGAGAAAGCCTAGTTGTCTGTTAGAATACATAACCCATCAATAAATCAAAGGGATGTCAGGGCTTCAACTTCCTCTCTCCTTTTATTTCTCTTACTTTTCATATTAATATTGTTATAATTAGAATGCACAATCAGGCCACAAAGCTCTAGCTATCCATTTGCTAAACCTGCTCATTCTTAGGGGGTTTCAGCAGGCCTGGTCTCCACCGCACTCTGAGTGAGTGGCAGCCTACACCTTGGACAGGTTACCAGCCTATCACAAGGCAACACAGAAACTCTCAGGGCAAACAATCACACACACATGCATGCACATACACACTCATACCTAAGGGGAATTTTAGAGAGACTAATTAATCAGTTTTTTGAATGGGTTGAGGCCAGAGTACTCAGAGGGAACTCATGCATGCCAGAACCTTCTTCCTGTAGGACAACAGTGCCACCACGGAGCCCCAAGTCCCCTTTTTTAAAGAAATCCTCAAAAGGCGACTGACTTCCAACAAATTTCTGATATTTAATTACTTCAGCTATCCATATTCTACGCTTTTAAATCCCAAATCATTAATGCTCCCTTTCCCTTAGCTTGTTGGAGAGCAGCAGCATTATCATTAGCATCTTTGTTCATTAGATGTGTTTGTTTGTCTCTACTTTAATTAAATCATTAGTAATGAGGTCTTAGTGAGACGAACAAAAATTAAAGTTAACTCTTAATGATGCTGATTACCACTTCTGCTTTACTTTTCTTATAACCTGGTCCTTTTAATTAACACATAATTATTTTAGTACTAATTCAAAATTGCAATAGGGATTATTTAAAGTGAAGGAATTTATCCCACAGAATGATTTCTGACAGGTTGTGAGACTGTCCGAACCTTTACTGAACGTATCATTCTCTGTTATAGTTGCAATGTTTTCATCTCAACAATTTATTTATTGTTGTTCTAATGCACAGACACAGGCAAAAACTTAGAACTAACTTTAGAATTAATACACTCTTAAACCCCAAGGTATGAATAAATACCCCCAGGAAGAAGGAACTGAGTGGAACAAGCAAAGCTACTGGTAAAGCTGAGACATGCAGATCAAGGAGACAAATGGAGAATTTGCAGAGGAGGTGAGGGAAGAAAGAGAGTTTTTTTATAACTACTGGGTGTGTTGATGAGTAGCATAAAAACTTATTGTGGCTATTTATGAGACTACCGTACATGTTAACTGGAGAAGAACTTGAGCAGCAAAACTGAGGGGAGACGACTAATAAAAACTGAATGAACTAAATGGAATGAAAAATAATCCTAAATCAAAAGATAAACGTAACGGCGAATCCTATCAAATACACAAATAGCAGAAAAAGAGAAAAAAAACTCAGCACAAATATTATAAACTATCTTCAGAACATCCTTGTGTCAAAAATAATCAAATTACAAAACCAAGTTAGAACCAAAAACATAAAAACCCATGAGAACACTGTGCTGCTATTATATCTCTAGTATACTGTTATTCCATCCATCCATCCATCCATCCATCCATCCATCCATCCATCCATCCATCCATCCATCCATCCATCCATCCATCCATTTTCTGCCACTTATCCGGGGTTGGATAAGGATATCATATTGTTATTTAGTAACACAAATGTGTTAAGTGCAACTTTTCGAATCACTAAAATGGTAAAAAAAAAATGCAGGTTGCTGATCAGCAGTGTGCAGCAACAGGTGGGGTAAGAGTAGGCCCGTGGTACAGCTGCAGAAAACCCTCTGGCACGTTCTCTGGCCTCTCATTAAAACGACAGGAAACCACAGATAATTAATGATGGACATTTTTAGATGTTTTACACCAGAACTTTGTTGAACCCTGTCACACTCTGACACCTCTAATCGGCCCATGTCTGCTCCCGCTGTTTATTTTACCTACAGCTTACTTTGGGATCTTTGCATTTCAGTCACAATTGCACATTTCCGATTCAAGCCGCTGACAAGGGTGCACTCCCTCCCATTGATCGGCTTCTGATTTGTACGTCACAGTGCCGCGGTTTTCTCCACGTGAGAAAATGAAGGGAGCAATGACCCGGCCATCAGTCAAGAAAGAGAGCAAAACAACGCCTCCCTCGTCGTCAGGCGTGCGCGCTATTTGTCAGGCAACACATCGTGCTCCCAAGGTCGCCTCATACTGACAGCTGTGCCAAAGCAAATGTTGAACACCTTCTGATGCAGCCTTTACAAATTAGTTTAATGAGGAATTGATTTTCACCCGAGTCTTTCTGTTTTTCTTCTTTTTCTTTTTTCCCTCGCACATGAGGCAGGCTGTCCCCCAGGCCTGGCAACAGCAGGCAGTTCGGCTCCACGGGAGCAACAATAAGATGGAGAAGGAGAGCTGCACACTGTGAGAGCAGCAATGAGGAGAGGCTCTCTGGGCTGAATGATTCGGAGACGGGGCTGCACGGATGCTCGTGGTGATGGCCTCAAACCCCCTCTTTTGCAACCACTTCAGGCCGCTGGGCCCGAACGAATAGACCCCTTTAATGCTAATGTGCGGTGGGCCAATGTTGTGGAAACAGATGGAGCTCAGTCATCAGGGCAAAATGAAACAGTAGACGGAGAGGTGGAAAACATGCTTCGGAGTGTGAGTGATCTCATCAAAACATCAGAGGGATCAAATACATCAGGTCGGCCGCTTTTAAGTTTGGCTCCCCGGACGGTGGAATGATGAATAAAACATGGGGTCGAGGGTTGCAGTCTGAAGTAATATGGCCGCCAACCAAATGGTAGGTTTGTAATTTCTAAGGAAAACATTTATTCATGACCAGCAATGCACACACACACTCACACACACACATATATATATATATATATAGAAAATGTTTAAGGGAAAGGAGTGGCTCAGACAGCAATCGTGACATACAATTGATGGATCACAGCCATATTGATTGGTTAAACACAGGGATTTATCTGCCATCGACCAGGATGCATATAAATCTACGCCATCATTTCTATTCTGTAATAAGAAAAAATGCCAAACAGAGAGGACATCATCACAGGCTGAAGAATGTGTTTGGCCTGCTTACCCTTTCATAATAACTCACAAAAGATGGCCGAGTCTTTCTAAATGGGTTAATGAAATCTTAGACTCCAGCAAGCTGAAGAAGAAGCTATTGATCCCGCTGTGGGGAGGAAATCCTATATCACCAAGCCAGTTCAGATTAATCATTGCACACTCTGTATGACATTACTTTGCAGTGATCACACCCTTTTCTTGGAGAAGTTTGGAATAACAATCAGTGAGTGATTACCCCATGTAAAAAAAGAAAAAAAAGAACAAGAGCAACAAATATAAATCAAAAGAGAGAATAACTGGGCACAAAGAGAAATTTAATCAAAAGTTTCTTGCCTCTGTCTAATCGCACTACTTGTGTGGTGAATAATGGTGGCGGCAATAATGTGTCATATGTTCCATCAAATGGAGTGAAGGGCTTGATTATTTCCTTTCTGAGAAAATCACACTTTTCTCTCTCTGACAAACATCTCTGATTGACCCGCCAGCTTTGGTGGTCATCTAGCAAATCAATAGCAACATTAATGCTGGAAAATCGGCAGGATGTTGCCTCCTCCTCCTCTGAAGGAAGGAAGGAAGGAAGGAGAAAATAAGGTTATTTTTGTCTCATAAAGACGCGTCCCCAAGCAGCTGTGACTGACACGTCCTCAGACATGAACAACTCGAGGTGCGGGTCTGTCAGCGGTGATCCGCACTAAGCCCCGCAAGAATAAGGCAGGGACTGGAGCCGGTGGAAGTCCAGCTGGGGTGGATGCCTGTGACATTGTAGACTATGACAGGCTGCTGTTCTCACACAGACGGGGAGAATTTATGAAAATGGAAGCAGACTGTTAAGACGGATGGTGGCTGATCATTGTCTGTCCCATGCAGCAATCAGGTGAAACCCTGCAGGGGTGAATTTAAAGCAAATGTTCCCTATAAATCTCCTGGTTTCCCTGGGCCGCCTAATGAAAACTAATAGAAACACTGTGAAAGGAGCAATCCATTCTCCTAGTTTCCCCCCGCCCAGTAATGGGTTACTCTCCTGTTGGTGGCGAGCTATGAAGTGCTTAGACACAGGCTTCTCCTGGGTGAAATCATGTTAAAAGTAAACAAGCTTGACCGACAAGACTTGTTTAACTATTAATGGTATCTTAGAGACGGTTCGTAGACACTTTTCAATACTGAATTGATTTCTTACTTCATCTAATCTAATGACACTCTTGCTTACTGTTAATCATAGATAAACATACAGGAGTATTCAAAGTAATTTATTGGGACTTCATGTGAAACATCAAGACCAAATAGTGCGTTTTTGAGAAGAACGAAAATGATGC